>JAQQSK010006488.1:0-14408 GCA_028658325.1 Potorous gilbertii
ATATATATATATATATATATATATATATATATATATATATATATACATATGTAATATAGTCTTGACATTTAAAGTATTTTCTGCCATTTCCTTGCATGGATAGTCATCACAAGAGAAGTAAGCAGTAAAAGAAAAAAAGGTGTCTTTCTCCAATAGCAAACGTTGTTCATATTCCTTTAGAGAAATTCAGTAGCCAGAAAGCAATGAAGGGTTTTTGAAGGAAGATATTTCAGTGGTTTTCTTTTTATAGTAACATAATTGAAGTAATATATCCATTAACATAAAAATTCACATCTAGTGTTACTATGCTATAGGGACTGGCAGAAGGAAGGGTACCAATTGTGGAGTCAGGAAGACTTGAGTTCAAATAAAACCTCAGACACTTACTAGTTATGTGACCTTGAAGAAATTATTTAACTTTTGTTTATCTATTTCCTCATTTTTTATTTACAAATTTATTTATTTAACATTTTACATTCATTTTCATAAAATTTTGGGTTCCAAATTTTCTCCCCATTTGTCCCGTCCCCCCACTCCAATACACCGAGCATTCTAATTTCCCCTATCACCAATCTGCCCTCTCTTCTATCATCCCTCCCTTCCCTTACCCCATCTTCTCTTTTGTCCTGTAGGGCCAGATGACTTTCTATTCCCAATTGCCTGTATTTCTTCTTTCCTAGTAGCAAGAATAATACCCAATGATTGTTCCTAAAACTTTGAGTTCCCACTTCTCCCAATTCCTCCTTCCCCACCCATTCCCTTGGGAAGACAGGCAATTCAATATAGGCCATATCTGTGTAGTTTTGCAAATCACTTTCATAATACTCATGTTGTGTAAGACTAACGATGCTTCCCTCCATTCTATTCTGCCCCCCAGTGCTTCTATTCTCTCTTTGATCCTGTCCCTCCCCAAGAGTGTTGACTTCAAATTGTTCCCACCTCCCATTGCCCTCCCTTCCATCATCCTCACCCCTGCTTATCCCCTTCTCCTCCACTTTCCTGTGTTGTAAGAAAGATTTTCATACCAAAATGAGTGTGCATTTTGTTCCTTCCTTTAGTCAAATGTGATGAGAGTAAACTTCATGTTTTCTCTCAGCTCTCTTCTTTTGTCCTCCTCTAAAAAGTCTGCTGCCTGCCTGTTCTATGAGAGAAAATTTGCCTCATTCCATTTCACCCTCGCTCCTCCCACTACATTCCTCTCTCACCATTTACATTAATTTTTTTAAAGATGTGATTCCATCCTATTCAATTCACTCTGTGCTCTCTGTCCCTGCGTGGGCGTTCATGTGTGCATGAGTGTGTGGGCATGCACGTGTGTGTGTGTATGTGTGTGTGTGCAATCCCACCAACTACCCAGATACTGAAAAGTTTCAAGAGTTACAAATATTGTCTTTCCATGTAGGAATGTAAACAGTTCAACTTTGGTAAGTCCCTTATGACTTCTCCGTGCTGTTTACTTTTTCATGCTTCTTCTCATTCTTGTGTTTGAAAGTCAAATTTTCTTTTCAGCTCTGGTCTTTTCATCAAGAATGCTTGGAAGTCTTCCAATTCATCAAAAGACAATTTTTTCCCCTGAAGTATTATACTCAGTTTTGCTGGGTAGGTGATTCTTGGTTTTAGTCCTAGTTCCTTTGACTTTGGGAATGTCCTATTCCACACCTTCGATCCCTTAAAGTAGAAGCTGCTAGATCTTATGTTATCCTGATTGTATTTCCACAATACTGGAATTGTTTCTTTCTAGCTGCTTGCAATATTTTCTCTATGACTTGGGAATTCTGGAATTTGGCCACAATGTTCCTAGGAGTTCCTCTTTTTGGATGTCCATCTGTTCCGTTCTAATTTTGACAGAACTATTTTCTTCAGCGAGCTTTTGAACCTCTTTTGCCAATTGGCTAATTCTGCTTTTGAAAGCATTCTTCTCCTCATTGGCTTTTTGAACCTCTTTTGCCCATTGAGTGAGCCTATTTTTCAAGGTGTTATTTTCTTCAGCTTTTTTTTGCGTCCCTGTTATCAAGGTATTGACCTATTTTTCATGTTTTCCCTGTATCTCTCTCATTTCTCTTCCCAGTTTTTCCTCCACCTGTCTGACTTGATTTTCAAACTCCTTTTTGAGCTCTACCATGGCCTGAGTCCATTGGATATATATTTCGAATTGTTGGGATACAGAGGCTTTGATTTCTTTGTCTTTCCCTGATGGTTAACATTGTTCTCCCTCATCAGAAACGAAAGGAGGAAACATCTGGTCACCAAGAAAGTAACCATCTGTGGTCTTATATATTTTTATATATTTTACCTTTTTCTGGGCATTTTCCCAGCCACTTACTTGACTTCTGAGATTCCTTTCCACACCCACCTCAGCTCCAGATCTGCCCAGCTAGTGCTTGGGGTCTGATATTCAATTGCTGCTCCCCAGCTTCAGGGCTTTCAATGGTGGGCGTGTCTGCTATTCAAAGTGAGCTTAAGTTCTGGTACTCAGTTGGGGGCAAGGCTCA
This sequence comes from Potorous gilbertii, assembly GCA_028658325.1. Taxonomy (NCBI): domain Eukaryota; kingdom Metazoa; phylum Chordata; class Mammalia; order Diprotodontia; family Potoroidae; genus Potorous; species Potorous gilbertii. Next base: position 2,493 of record JAQQSK010006488.1, read on the forward strand.
GTTCCCTCAGGGGATTTATGTGGAGACCTTCAACGAGCTCCTACCTGATTTGGGATACTCTGTCCTCTGCTACTGCTTCCTGAGGGAGTCTGAGTCATGGAGGCACCCTGCTCCACTCTCAGTCAGCCCAGAAGTCTCTCTCACTGACCTGTAGCACCTTTGTGTGGAGGGACCTTCGCGGCCACTGGAGATTCCGTTCCTGAAACCTGCTTGGGTCTTCTCCTCTCGGGGCCACGTGGTCAGGGCAGACCTTGGCTCTGCCACGGGTCCGGTGCATGATGGACCCCAGGTGTCGGTTTTTCAGGGCTCTCTGGAACAGAAATCTCTTCTACTCTGTTGCTGTGGGGCTTCCACTGCTCCAGAATTTGTTGGGAGTTCCTTTTTACAGGTAATTTATGGGCTGTGGGTTCACAGTTAGCATATGGGAACCCTTCTATTCTGCCATCTTGAATCCTCCCCCCAATTTTCAAAAATTGTCTAACTAGTATTGGAATTAACTATTCTTAAATGTTTGATTGAATTCACTTGTAAATCCGTGCAGTCCTGGAGATGTTTTCCTAGGGAGTTCATTGATTGTTTGTTCAATTTCTTTTTCTGAGATGGGGTTCTTTAAGTATTCAACTTCCTCTTTTGTCAATCTGGACAATTTTTTTTTCTTTTTTAATGTAGTCATCCATCTCATTTAGGTTGTTGAATTTATGGACATAATATTGGCTAAAGTGATTTTTATTATGGCTTTAATTTTTGTATATGTGCCATATACCACAGAGAAAAAGGTATAATTCTTTCTATTCCCATTCAGTTTTCTCCAGAGGTCTATCATATCTACCTTATCCAGAGTTTTATTTACCTCCTTAATCTCTTTCTTGTTTATTTGGACGTTAGATTTATCAATTTTAGAGAGGGAAAGTTTGAGGTCCCCCAGTAGTATTGTTTTGCTGTCAGTTTCTTCCTTCAACTCCCCCAACCTCTCCTCTAAGAATCTGGGTGCTATACCACTTGGAGTATACATGATTAGTAATGATATTGCTTCATTGATTAAGTTACCTTTTAGCAGGATATAGTTACCTCCTTATCTATTTTGATTAGAACTATTTCTGCTTTTTCTTTGTCTGTGATTAGGATTGCTACTCCTTCTTTTTCTACATCAGCTAAAGAAAATACATTCTTCTCCAACCTTTGACCTTTATCCTGTATCTATCCCCCCGTTTCAAATGTCTTTCTTGTAAACAACTTATTGTTGGATTATGACTTTTGATGTTATATATTGACTTCAGAAGAGCAATGAAATTATGAAATAAGGAAAGAGAAATAAAGAAGCAAGACAGAAAGATATAAAGGAATGGAAGGAAGGAAGAAATAGGGGAAGAAAGAAAGATAGAAAGGAAGAACGAAAGAAAGGAAGGAAAGAAGAGAGAAAGAAAGAAGGAAAAAAGAAAGAAAGAAAAAGAAGGAAAAAACATCAGAGCAGAAAGGAATAGGAGAGGAAGGGAAAGAGAAAGGAATGTGTTCAAATAGAAGACTGTGGGGAAGAGGAAATAGAATTTGGGAGAAGAAAGAGAGAGTACAAAGTGTGAAATAAGTGAGGGAGGAAGGATTTTTGACATGGATGGTTTGGAAGTAAAAATTTTGTTCAGAGTAAATTTTCCTTTCAATTTGTGGCTTTAGAATTTTTTTGATCCAAGGTATAAAGATCAGGCAGCTATTTCAGTCCTGAGTACTTACTCCCTTCTCCTGAGCTAGCTAAAGAGAGTTTGAGGTACTGAAGGGCAGGGATAGGCATACAAGCAGGTAGAAAAATAGGAAATCCATAAAAGGAATGTGAAGTTCACTTGGTCATTTTGTACTACCTCGAAATATTCCAGTCATTGTCTCCCCCAGGCAATTAGGCATCTGCCAGAAGATGTGTGGCTTACTTTTTTTCAGGCCAGCAAATACCAAATCACATTTAAATTGGAGATGCTTTTTTTGTCAGCAAGGCTACAGTCTCAAAAGAGTGGTGGAGAGTTAATTAGAGGACATAACTTTTCAAAATGACTTACCTTTTCGATCTAGTATAGATTCTTCAATACAGCTAAGTCTCCGTTTCTCTATGTGCAAATGAGGAAGGTTCGCACCTTTAAATTGGTGCTCCTGTGAAGTTAGCTGGTGAAATGTTTGTAGTTACTGAGAATTGAACTCCACAACCATCTTTTTTTTTCTAACTTCTCTTTCTGAAGATGGCAGACTAACCAGTAATTACTGTCTTCCCTCCCCTTCTTGACCTCGATGTGCCCAAAGAATATTTCCCCAGAAAAACCCCTGGAATGCCGGGAGCAGCAGAAGGGATAAACAGCCTCTTAGACTGTGAGACTAGGAAGATCACTAAGGAGGGTTCCTCTTTCTCTGGCTGAAGGGAAGCAGTGCAGGACCAAATCTGTCCCAAATAGCCCCACTTCAACTGCCAGACCACCCCTTCTTCACATTTACTGAGCAAGTTCCAGAGCAACTGTGGGGAAACCTCAAAAAAACCTGACCTTGACTCTACTTTCCAACACCACTTAGCTCAGCACCAAGAAAGCTGCAGCATTTTAAGTTCTGGTTGGAAGAGCCAGAGGCCACAACATGCAAAGCCTCAAGTTTTAGGCACAACAACTGTGGGACAGAGGTCCTTGTGCCCAAGACATGGAGATCTACATTAAAAAGCAGGAAAGGGGTGATATTCATGAGTAAGAAGCAAAGCAGAAAAGAAAAGACCATAGAATCTTTCTTTGGGGACAAAGAGCAAAAAACAAATACCAATGAGGTCAGTACTGAGTCTGTCCTCCCATCTGAAACTTCAGAAAAGTATACGAACTGATCTACATCACAATAAAGCTTCTTTGACGAGTTCAGGAAGGATTTTAAAAGCCCAGGGAGAGAAGAAGAGAAACTGAACAATGCCTTTAAAAATATCAAAAAATAAATCAAAGAAGTATTTAAAGGAAAAATTGGACAAATCGAAAATGAAGTACAAAACCTAGCTGGAGAAAAATTTTCTTAAAAGGCATAATTGGAAATATGTTAAAGAAGTTGCAAAAGTTAGCTGAAGAACAAATTTGATAAGAGTTAGAAGCAGGACAAATAGAAGCTAATGAATCTATGAGATATGAAGAATCAGCCAAACAGAATCTAAAGAATGTAAAGACAGAAGAAAGTGTAAAATATCTAATCTCATAAAACAGCTGACCTGGAAAATAGATCTAGAAGAGAAAATCTAAGGATTATTGGATAACAGAAAGCCATGATGAAAGCAAAAAGAGCCTGGAAAATATTACCCAAGAACTCGTCAAGGAAAATTGCCCAGAAGTCCTACATCTATAGGGCAAAATAACCATCAAGGAATCCAACACTCACCTCATGAAAGGGATGCCAAATTAAAAACACCAAGGAATATCGTTGGGAAATTCTAGAACTGTCAAATGAAGGAGAAAATACTGCATGAAGCAAGAAAGAAACAATTCAAATATTGATGAGCTACAATAAAGATTACACAGGATCTTTTAGTCTATACACTAAAAGACTGAAGGAATTGGAATACAATATTCTATAAGGCAAATGAGTGGAGATTAGAATCAAGGATTAAATATGCAGCAAAGTTGAGTATAGTATTTCATCCATGGAGATGGACATTCAATGAAATGAGAGATTTCCAGACCTTCCTGATGAAAAGGTCAGAACTCAGGAGAAAATTCCATCTTCAAACGCACATCTCAAGAGAGACATAAAAACGTAAACATGGAAAAAAATGTGGGTACTCAATATGAGCAGACTGTTTACATTACTAAACGGGAAGATAGTACAAGTTAGTTTTGAAAATTGTATATTTACTATGAAATATAAAAGGGATATACATAGATAGTGGAGTGGGCATAAATTAAATAATGTGATGATAACAAATGTGACTTAAGGGTGTGAAGGGATTATAATGGGAGATGGGAAAAGGAGGAGCGAAAAAAACCCATAAATTTCATCACAGAAAGAGGCACAAAATAATATTATGGTAGAGAGAAGGAGAGGAGGTAGACAAGCATTGACTGAGAGTTACTCTCGTCTGATTGGATTTAAGGAGGGTGAAAAAACCTCAGTTAAGTAAAGAAATATAACTAGATTTGTAAGGAGTAGGATGAGAAAGTGGAAGTAGAAAAGGGTGCAGAGGCTAAAAGGGAGGGATGAAGTAGTAAGGTAAAATGGGATTAAAAGGGAGCGAGGGTGAAAGAAGGGAGGGAAGACTGATGAAGGCAGTGGTCAAAAATTAAAACTCTATCGTGGAGGGAAACGGAGAAGCGAGAACAAAAACCATAAAACAAGGGGAAAGACATAAAGGAGAAAACACACACCATAATCAAAACTGTGCATGTGAATGGGATGAACTCTCCCATAAAATGGAAATGGATAGCAGAATGGATTAAAAACCGTAATTCAACAACATTCTGTTTACAGGAAACACATTTGAAATGGGGGCATACATACATGATAAAGGTAAGAAGCTGGAGCAGGATATTGGGTGCTTCATCTGATGTAAGAAAAGCAGGGCTAACAATTCTAATTTCAGATAAAGCAAAAGCAAAACCTGATCTTATCAAAAGGAGATAAGAAAGGAAACTGTATCCTGCTAAAATGCACCATAGACAATAAAGCAATTTCATTACTAAACATATATTCTCCAAGTTGTATGGCATCCAAATTCTTACAAGAGAAGTTAAGGGAGTTACAGGAAGAAATAGACAGCAAAAGTATACAAATGGGATCCTCAACCTCCTCCTCTCTGAAATTGATATATCCAATCTCGAAATAAACAAGAAGGAAGTTAAAGAGGTGAATAAAACTCTGGATACGATAGATATTATAGATCTATGGAGAAAAATGAATGGCTATAGAAAAGAATATACCTATTTCTCAGTGATAGATAGCACCTATATAAAAACTGAAAATGTACTAGGGCACAAAAACCTCACAATCCAATGCAGAAAGGCAGAGATAGTCAATGCACCCTTCTCAGGTTATAATGCAATAAAACATAAGTAATCAAAGGCCATGAATAAATAAACCAAAAAGTTATTGGAAACTAAACAATCTTATCCTAAAGAATGAGTGGGTTAAACAAGAAATTATAGAAACAATCAATAACCTCATTCAAGAGAATGACGATAGTGAGACCTACCAAATCTTACTGGAAACTGCAAAATCAGTTCTTAGGAGACCTTGTATGTATTTGAATACTATGCGAATAGATAAAATGGAGATCAATGAATCAGCCATGTAGTTGAAAAACCAGAAAAAGACCAATTTGAAAATTCCAATGTAAATACTGAAAACCAAAAGAAAGATTAATAAAATTGAAATTAAGACAACTATTGAACTAGGAAATAAAATTAAAAGCTGGTTTTATGAAAAAAGCAATAAAATTGATTAATATTTGGCCAATGTGATTAAAAAAAAGAAAGAAGAAATCCAAATTCCCAATACCAAAAATGGAAAGCGGTAATTCATGTCCAATGAGGAGGAAATTAAAACAATAATTAGAAATAACTGTGCCCAAGTGTATGCCCATAAATTCAACTATCTAAATGAGTTGGATGATTATTTAAAAAAAATTAAAAACCTAAATTGCCCAGTTTGTCAGAAGAGAAAATTGAGTACCTAAATAATCCCATATCAGAAAAGGAAATTAAACAAGCCATCAACGACCTCCCTAGAAAAAATTTCTGGGACCAGTTAGATTTACAAGTGAATTCTATAAAACATTTCAAGATCAGTTAATTCCAATACTATATAGATTATTTGGTATAATTGCTCAAGAAGGAGCCCTACCAAATTCTTTTTTTCATACATATATGGTTTTGATTCTTAAAACAGGGAGAAATAAAACAAAGAAAGAAGATTATAGATGAATTTCTCTAATGAATATAAATGCAAAATTTTAAAAAACATTTTAGCAAAATGAATATAGCAACTTATCACGAGGATGATACATTATGATTAGGTAGGCTTTATATAAAGACTGCAGCTCTGGTTCAATATTAGAGAAACTATTATCTTTATTGATCATATCAACAATATAACTAACAGAAACAACATGATTATCTCAATAGATGCCAAAAAAGCTTTTGTAAAATACAACACACATTCCAATTGAAAACACTGGAGAGTAATGGAATAAACCTACGTAAATCATCTGCATTTCCATATATTACCAACAAAAGACAATAGTGAGAGATATAAAGAAAAATCTCATTTAAATCTATGGTAAACCGTATAAAATATCTAGGAGTCTACCTGCCTAAACAAACCCAGGGACCATATGAAGACAATTACAAAACACTTTTCACCAAGTGAATTCAAATCTAAGTAAGTGTTAAAGCATCAGCTGCTCATGGTCAGACAGCAGTAATAAAATAAATAATTGTCCCCAAATTAATTTACTTATTCAGTGTTAATACCAAGCAATTTAACCAGATGATTATTTTGCAGAGCCAGAAAAAATAATACCAAAATTCATCTAGAACAACAAAAGGTCCAGAATATCAAGGGAACTAATGAAAAAAAAAGTGTTATAGAATGTGACCTAAGCCTACCCGATATCAAATTGTATTATAAAGCAGCAATCATCAAAATCATTTCTTACTGACTAAGAAACATAGGGATAGACCAGTTGTATATGTTAGGTGCTCAAGACACAGCAGTTAATTAACACAACATTCCACTGTTTGATAAACACAAGGACTCCAGCACCTGGGATAGGAATACACTGTTTGACAAACATTACTGGAAAAACTGGATAACAGTGTGACAGAAGCTGAGCAGAGACCAATGCCTGACACCGTACACAAGAGAAAAATTGATAACATAAAAAAAATTAGGTAGCAAGGAATAGGATATTTATCAGATTTATGGAGAATGGAGAAATTTATGGCCCAAGAAGCAATAGGGAATATTATGAAGTATGAAATGGATAATTTTGATTACATTAAATTAAGAAGTTTTTTTCAAAAACAGGCAGAATGCAACCAAGTTTAAGAGAATAGCAGAAAATTGTGAAAGAATTTTTGAAAGTAGTGTCTGTGATAAAGGTCTCATTTCTAAAATATATAGAGAACTGGCTCAAATGTACAAGAACACAAGTCATTCCCCAAGTGATAAATGGTCAAAAGCCATGAAGAAGTAGTTTTCAGAGAAAGAAATTAAAGATATCTATAATCATATGAAAAAAAGTTTCAAAATCACTATTGATTAGAGAGATGCAAATCAAAGCAACTCTGAAAAATGTTGGAGAGGATGTGGGAGAATTTGAACACTAATTCATTTTTGGTAGAGCAGGTAGCTGATCCCACCATTCTGGAGAGCAATCTGGAACTATGCCCAAAGGGCTCCAAAAATGTGCATATCCTTTGATCCAGTAATACTGCTTCTAGGATTGTATTCCCAAGAGATCATAAAAATGTGAAAGAGTGACATGTGTACAAAAATATTTATAGCAGCACTTTTTGTGGTTTCCCAAAATTGGAAATCAAGGGAATGGTCATTAATTGAGGAATGGCCGAATAAGTTGTGGTGTATGAATGTAATGGAATAGTGTTGTTCTATGAGGCCCGATGAACAGGAATACTTCAGAGAAGCCTGAAAATACTTATATGAACTGATGTTGATTGAAAGGCGAAGAAGCAGGAGAGCTTTGTACACAACAACAACTACAATGTGGGAGGAATTTTTCTGGTATTTAGTATTTCATTGAAATGCAGGGACTTAATATATTTCCAATGAACCTTTGTGGCAAAATCCTTTCCACATCCAGAGAAAGAACTATGAAATTGCATCGTTGATAGAAACAGATTATTTTGTTTTGTATTATGTTTTGTTTTGTTCTGTTTGGTGTAATGGTTTATCCCATTCATTTTAATTCTTTTATGCATCACACATTTAATAGGAATATGAGTGTAGATCCTATATAACATTGTACACCATCTCAAGGAGGCAATGGCGATGGAGTGAAGTATGAGCGGGAGGGAGAGAAAAAAAGCTAGGATATATAAAAGTGATTGTCGAACAGTAAAAACATATAAAATAATTCCATTTAAAAGAAAATTTTCTCTTTCAGTGTCTAGTCATCTTCTTTCATTTTCGCTCTTCCCTGACTCACTTTTAGGGTACTTCCTCTTCCTAACTCCCTTTTTTCATGGACGCACATGCATGTATACAAATTTTACATATATACATATATATATATATATATATATATATATATATATATATATGATAGATGTGTATTTTACATACACATATAAATGTGTGTATATTATACGTGTACACACACATAGTTATATGTAGAGGGAGAGGGGAAAGACAGAGAGAGAATGAAACATGCAAAGACAGAGATAAAGGTACACAGAAACACGGAGACATAAACTTTCATGCACTTTTTTTCTATCCTCCACTTTAGTTGACTCCCTTCTGTCAACAAAATTGAATTTTGCTTATTGTTTTTCTGCATATCATATTTATCAACTAAATTATTACATTCCATATTCTTCATTTTAAAGGAAAATGGAAAGTATTTTGGCTCTTCCAAATTAAAAAAAAGTGAAGATTTAAGATGATTTTTCTTCCCTATATCTTTACCTTTATTTAATTTTCCAGAGATCTGTGATATTGGAGAAACAAAACCTTCTCTTCCAGGGTTAGTTTAATAAGTTCACTGAATTATTAGAACGGAAATATCTGTGAACTTGCTTTGGGTTGCAACAGAGGCAACGACTGGCTTTGCTAAAGCGCCTCTGCTTTTGTCATTGAAGCTTTTCTCTTAAACATGAAGTTGGAGATTAGCATGGACTCTATCTTTTCTAAAAAAGTGATATAGGGGAAATAGCATGAGTCTGAGAGAATACGCAAGGATTCTTGAATGAACTAATTTATTTGAGGGGCTAGCCAAGTTACTTAACCTATTTATGCCTCAATTTCCCAAATACGTACATGAAATAATAATAATGATGTCTTTTCTAATTACGTCACTACTATGCAAATTGAAATACATGTATATGTATTTGTGTATGTATCCACACATACGCATATATACGCATACACCTACATAAATACATAGGTTGTGACAGCCAAAAGAGAAGGGAGGATACCTACATAAAGACAAACAGAGGGCCCAAGTGACAAGGAGGCAGGAAAAGGCAGAGCACAGAAACAGAGGTGTTTTATCCTCGTACAAAATCTTATTGTGGTCAGTAAATCAATAAATAATAGTCATTCAGAAAATAAAGAGAAAAGTTCTTTGTCTTAACTTCTAAATTGTTCAGTGTTGTTGTTTCTGCCATTTCTTATCCTTATCCTGATGCTTCAATGACACCCCAATATCTAAGCAGTAGCGGGTTTTTTAAAAATTTATTTGTTTCCAGTATTCATTTCCACAGAATTTTGAGTTCCCAAATTTCTGCCTATCTCTGATTATCCCTTCCACAAATCTGCCCTCCGTTTTACTATCCCTCCCTTTCCTTATCCCCATTTTCTCTTTAGTAATGTAGGGCAAGATAAATTTCTGTACCCCATTACCTCTATTTCTTATTTCTCAGTTTTATGCAAAAACAATAGTCAGCATTTGTTCCTAAAACTTTGAGTTCCAACTTATCTCCCTTCCTCCCTACCCACACGTCTCTACCTAGAAGGCAAGCAATTCAATATAGGCTATATATGTGTAGTTTTGCAAATGAATTCCACAATAGCCAAGTAAAGTAAGACTAACAAGATTTCCCTCCATTCTACCTTTCCCCCCATTTCTTCTATTCCCTCTTTTGACTTTGTCTCTCCCCACAAATATTTACTTCTAATTACTCTCTCCTCCCATTTCCCCTCCCTTCCATCATCTCCCCCCCCTGCTTATCCCATTCTCCCCTACTTTCCTGCATTGTAAGACAGGTTTTCACACCAAATTGAGTATGCATGTTGTTCCTTCCTTCAGCCAAATGTGATGAGAAAAAGCTTCACTTTTCCCCTCTCACCTCCCCCCTTTTTCCCTCCATTGAAAAAAGTTTTTTCTTGTCTCTTTTATGACAGATAATTTGCCCCATTCCATTTCTCCCTTTCTCCTCCCAATATTTTCCTTTCTAACCCGTTACTTTTATATTTTTGATATGATCACTTCCTATACAACTCACCCTGTGTTTTGTCTCAATCTATCTGTCTACCTACCTGTCTGTCTATCTATCTATCTATCATCTATCTGTCTATCTATCTATCTATCTATATATGTATCTATCTATCTATGTATCTATCTATCTATGTCTCTGCATGTGTGTCTCTGTATGTGTCTGTGTACAATTCCACTAACAACCAAGACAGTGAGAAAAGTTTCAAGAGTTATAAATACTATCTTTCAATGAAGGAATGTAAAATGTACAAATTTAGTAAATCCCCTGTGATTTCTCTTTCCTGTTTGTATTTTCAAGCTTTCCGTGATTCCTGTGTTTGAAAGTCAAATTTTCTTTTCAGCTCTGGTCTTTTCATCAATAATGCTTGAAGGTGCTCTATTTCATTGAAAGACCATTTCCCCCCCGAATATTATACTCACCTTTACTGGTTAGGTGATTCTTCCTTTTAATCCTAGTTCTTCTGGAATATCATTCCACGCTCTTTGATCCCTTAATGTAGAAGATGCTAAATCCTGTGTTATCTTGACTGTACTTCCACAATACTCGAATTGTTTCTTTCTAGCTGCTTGAAATATTTTCTCTTTCATCTGGTAACTCTGGCATTTTGCTCCAATGTTCCTAAGAGTTTCTTTTTTAGATTTCTTTCAGGAGGTGATCAGAGGATTCTTTCAATATTTATTTTGTCCTCTTGTTCTAGAACACCAGGGCAGTTTTCCTTGATAATTTCATGAAAGACGATGCCTAGGATCTTTTATTTTGATGATGGCTTTCAGGTAGACCCATCCATTTTAAATTTTCTCTCCTGGACGTATTTTCCAGGTCAGTTGTTTTTCCAATGAGATATGTCGCATCATCTTCTACTTTTTCTTTTTTTTTATAAATTTATTAATTTAACTTTTAACATTCATTTTCACAAGACTTTGGGTTCCAAAATTTTCTCCCCATTTGTCCCCTCTCCCATCCCCAATACATTGAACATTTTAATTACCCATATCATCAATCTGCCCACTCTTCTTTCATCCCTCCGTTCCTTTATCCCTTCTTCTCCTTTGTCCTGTAGGACTGGATAACTTTCTAATCCCCATTACCTGTATTTCTTATTTCCTAGTAGCAAGAAAAATACAAAACAGTTGTTCCTAAAACTTTGAGTTTTAACTTCACCCCATGCCTCCCTCCCCACCCATTCCATTTGGGAAGTCAGGCAATTCAATGTAGGACATATCTGTGTAGTTTTGCAAGTGACTTCCATAACAGTCGTGTTGTGTAAGACTAACTATATTTCCCTCCATCCTATCCTGCCCGCCATTGTTGCTATTCTCCCTCTTGATCCTGTCCCTCCCCGAATGTTGACTTCAAATTACTCCCTCCTCCCATTACCCTCCCTTCCATCACGCCCCCACCCTGCTTATCTTCTTCTCCCCCTCATTCCTGTACTGTAAGATAGGTTTTCATACCAAAATGAGTGTGCATTTTATTCCTTCCTTTGGTCGAATGTGATGAGAGTAACTTCATGTTTTTTTTTTCTCAGCTCTCCTCTTTTTCCTTCCACTAAGAAGTCTCCTGCTTGCATCTTCTATGAGAGATAATTTACCCCATTCCATTTCACCCTCTCTCCTCCCACTCCATTTCTCTCTCACTATTTAACTTGTTTTCTTTTAAGATATGATCCTATCCTATTCAATTCACTGTGTGCTCTCTGTCTCTGTGTTTTTGTGTGCATGTGCATATGTTTGTGTGCGTGCACGCC
>JAQQSK010006489.1:0-14407 GCA_028658325.1 Potorous gilbertii
GGTCAGTTGTTTTTCCAATGAGATATTTCACATTCTCTTCCATTTTATCATTCTTTTGATTTTGTTTTGTGATTTCTTGGTTTCTCAGAAAGTCATTAGCCTCCATCTGTTCCATTCTAATTTTGAGAGAACTATTTTCTTCAGTGAGCTTTTGCACCTCTTTTTCCACTTGGCTAATTCTGCTTTTGAAAGCATTCTTCTCCTCATTGGCTTTTTGAATCTCTTTTGCCAATTGAGTTAGCCTATTTTTTAAGGTGTTATTTTCTTCAGCATTTTTTGGGACTCCTTTTGCAAGGTATTGACCTGTTGTTCATGCTTTTCTTGCATCTCTCTCATTTCTCTTCCCAGTTTCTCCTCCACCTGTGTAACTTGATTTTCAAAATCCTTTTTGAGCTCTTCCACGGCCTAAGCCCATTGGATAGACATTTCAGATGTTTGGGATACAGAGGTTCCCTGATGGTAAGCATTGTTCTTCCTCATCAGAAAGGAACGGAGGAAATATCTGGTCACCAAGAAAGTAACCTTCTATGGTCTTATTTTTTTTCCCTTTTCTTGGCATTTTCCCAGCCAGTTACTTGACTTCTGGAATTCCTCTCCACCCCTGCCTAGATCCACCCATCTAGTACTTGGGGTCTGAGATTCAAATGCTACTTTCCAGTCTCAGGACTTTCAGCAGCAGGCGGGCTGCTATTCAGTGGGATTAAGTTCAGATTCTCAGGTGGGGGCAGGGCTGCCTCCCAGGCTCAGTTCCCTCAGAGGGTTTATGCAAAGACCTTCAGTAATGGAGCTTCTGCCTGCTATGGGAGCCTCTGGCTGCCAACTGCCTCTGATGCTGCCTCCTGAGGGGGCCTGAGTTATGGAGACACCCCGCTCCCCTATCAGGCAGGCCAGAAGTCTCTCTCACTGACCTGTAGCGCCTGTGGGTGGAGGGACCTTCTCGACCACCAGAGATTCCATCCCTGAAGCCTGCTCCGATCTGCTCCAATCAGTGCCACACAGCCAAGGAAGGGCTGGGCTCCACTCCTGTCTGGTGCATGATGGATGTTTGGCGTCGGTTTTTTAGGGCTCTCTGGAACGGAAATCTCCTCACTCTGTTGCTGCGTGGCTCCCAGTGCTCCAGAATTTGTTGGGAGTTCTTTTTACAGGAATTCCATTGGCTGTGAGTTCAGAGCTAGCATATGTGAATCTTTCTACTACACCATCTTGGCTCCTCCCCCCTTAATTTATACTTTGAGATTGGATATTTGGGATGAGTGAGAATGGTGAATTGTGACTGACACCAATGCTGTCAGCCTAAATGACTGGGAGGACAATGGGGCTCTTGAGAGCAATGGGGAAGTTTAGAAGAGGGAAAGATTTGGTGAGCAAGAATTCTGCTTTGACATGCTGAGTTTAAGATGCCTAGAAGACATCAAAGTCAAGATGTTTAAAAGGAAGTTATTTGTGTAGTACTTGAGCTCAAGAGAAAGAGTAAGGTAGATTGTATAGAATTAGGAATCATCCATATAAAGATCATCATGAGATTCATGGGAGTTAGCAAGAACATCAAGTGAGACAATAGAAAAAGATCAGCAAGGAGAGCCCAGGGTTGTTTCTCAGCACATGCCTATGGATAGCAGGGAAAACATGGAACCAGCAAAAAATGTAGTCATGCCAGTATGAAGAGGCTTGAGAGAGCAGTATCATTAAAACCTAGAGAATAAACAGAAAAGAGAGATAACAGATAAGCACCCTGACATACACGGGGGTGGGGAGACTGCTATCACAGGTTTTTAGATCTGCACTTATAAAAGGAAAGGCAACTTTTGAGGGGTCAACAATCACTTTAATTACAATCAACACACAGTGACCAACAGACAGGCTTCCAATTGTCTGACCATTACATATATACATACATAGCTACCAGAGAGGACAGCATTAACATCTGAATTTTCAAAGCTAGAGGTTGCTTAGTGGCTTTCCAGAGTCTCATCTGGCAAACAAACCTTCTAAAACTAAGTCCCAAAACAAAACATCCCCTCTTTTAAAAGCCAGAGGACAGGACCCCTAGTGACCCAGTGCCTCATTAGAAATCAGCAAAAGGTGTGGGCCTTCAAATGAAACAAGCCTCCCCTAATCAAGGCTCCTTCAATAATCCCACTTGAGGCCTATCAATGGACAGCACAGGTTTTTAACTCCCATTACTACAGGGAAAGAAGATAAGCAGTTATCAAGTGCTGCAGAGTCAGACATCTAGAAGAATAAAGTCTTCCTATATCCAAGTCCAAGTCACTATCTACTTCTCGATAATTGTCTTCTGAACCTGAATAAGCCTCTAGGCTTTTGTTTAAATTTCTATGTTGGACTTTTGGAAAACTACGGGGGAAATATTTTCAATATTGAAGGCAAAACTTGGTTGTAAATGGCACTGGTGTTTTTATCATTTTTTTCCTTCAGTCTCTGACACTTAAGAAGCTTTCAACAAATGCTTATTGGATTATCAATTAGTTGATTGGAAGAAGTACCTCCATATATGAGACTACAAACATTAAAACACTGAAGTATCACCTTAGGAATTGTCAGTAATAGTTAAAATTATAACAGTGCAATGCAAGATAACAGTAGTGATCATGGGTCATTTAAATGTAGTCATTTTAATGGTTTTGTTTCTATAGATTTTTCTCTAGCTCATATTTATTATAAAATGAAAAGTATAAAATATGTTGATGAGGTTAATTTTATTGCTCTAATTTATTTCAGAATACAGAATAAATTTTTATTTACTCTTTCATTGGGACTAAAAATCTTTTATATATCTCTTCAATTATAGGTTTATGATTACAAGAAATTTTCATATTCTCACCTAAGTCACAATGACCCCAGTTTTCCCCTTTTATAAGATAACTGAGCTTCAGAGAGGCCAACAAATTCCCCAGGGTTGTTTTAGTCAGTGAATGTTGGAGTTGAGACTCAAATCCAAGTATTTTGTTTAAAATTCCAGGTTTTTTTCCCCTCACTATATAGGCTGCCTCCCAAGAGATGGCTCTGCCAGTCAAGGAACTCACTCCTACTATAGAGTGTGCTTGGAGAAGATTTAAGTACACACACATAGCAATACAGTTTGCTAGTTCCTTGGCAGGTCTGTCTCTTATTCATCCAACTAGAACTACAGAAAGAAAAATGGAGAGAGGAACGGGAGTGGAGGGTAAAGGAGATTCTAATTGATTTCTAAATGCTGTAACTGTATGATCCTATGACAATAGAAGAGGAGCAGGAGGAAAAAGAGTGAATCTGTCTGTCCTATATATGTAATTCTGCTTCCCACTGAGATCTCTTCCCAACCTAGCACCAAACACAAAGGGAAACCCCACTGCCCCACCATTAACCTTTCTGAGGGGCAAAAGCTTCTTGCTTATGGTAGCAAGAACACTGAGTGACTTCTCTGTGCTAGTGGTAGGAAGCGGCTAAGGAATAGAGAAAATGTGTTCAGTCATGAAATTTTTGGGGGGAGAGAAAGGGAAGAGACTGAGAACAAGGAAGGGGTAAAGCCTACCTATTTGTATAGAATAGTATTTATGGGGTGTGTGTGCGTGTGTGTGTGTGTGTGTGTGTGTGTGTGTGGGTGTGTGTGTGTGTGTGTGTGTGTGTGTGTGTGTGTGTGTGTGTGGGTGTATATGTGGGTGTACGTGTGGGTATGTATGTGGGTATGTGGGTGTGTGTGTGTGTGTGTGTATGGGTGTGGTGTGGGTATGTATGTGGGTGTGTGGGTCTGTGTGGGTGTGTGTGGGTGTATGTGTGGGTATGTATGTGGGGGGTGGGGCGGTGGGAGTAGGGGTTAGTGTGGAGGTGTGGACATGTATATTTAGGTGTAAAGGGTAGTCAGAAATCAGAATTAATAATGGGAGCATTGTGGCTTCATACTAGAAGTATAA
Source organism: Potorous gilbertii (assembly GCA_028658325.1). NCBI lineage: Eukaryota > Metazoa > Chordata > Mammalia > Diprotodontia > Potoroidae > Potorous > Potorous gilbertii. Next base: position 3,912 of record JAQQSK010006489.1, read on the forward strand.
TTTTTGTTCAGCTGGGGCAAAAATACCTCCTCCTCCCACCTGCCATTTAAAGAAAGGGAGGAACCAGTACAGAAAACAAGGTGCAGTGGGGAGGGAGTCTGTTCCAAGTAGAAAGTCTATGTGATGTTAGTATAGGATTCAGAGTATCTCTCAGTCACTCTCAGGCACCATTGTAGAAATCTTGCAGCAACTGGCTCATCTCTTTATTAATTTTCTCATCTCAAGTACAAAGGCAGTCTAGTGTGTATGTTATGGAGTAACGTCAGAAAGCATTCAAATCAGAGAAATTCTATCTTTTATCAGTTTGCATTCCACCCTAGAATAAATAAAATATCTTTTCCAATGTGCTAGCTTCTCCTCTCAATATATAGATTTTACAAAAATCAATATTCATGGTCTTGTAATTAATTAGAAAATATAAAAATAAAGATAAAAGTGTAAGCAAAGCAGAATAGGTTATGATAGGAACCACTGTCAGAATTACCTCTGTGTTCTAGGAAAACAAGAAAGAGTTGTAGATGAGATTTCACAGTCTCTAACTGTTCACACACTGGACTCAGAATCAGTTCAGTATTGAAATTTGCCTATCAAGTCCACTGAAAACTCATAACAAACTTAGCTCTATTGAACACATGCAGACAATTTACTTCAAGGATTCTGTAAGCTCTCAGAAAGTTCCACCAGAGTCTCTGAGATCCACTGAGAGTCCTTCCTAACTCTCAGCAAAATCGAACTATACAAGTATATTGGAACATCTGGGCAAGACAGGAAGAGATCAATGAATGATAACCAATCCAATTTAACTGGAGAGCATACATAAAAGTTAGTGCAAAGATAAGGAGATTGCTTGTTGTCTGTTAGGAAATGGAAAGTCATAGAATTTTGTTTAAGTTTCAAATAGACAGAGTCATACATGAATTAGGTTACTTTGGCAACTGTGTGATAGATAAATTGGAGAGAGGAAAAACCAGAGGAAGGGAGACTAATTAATTGGGAGGCAATTATAAAAGTCCAGGGGTGAGCTATACCTGAACTAGAAAGACCAGAGCAGCTATGGAGATGAAGGAACACTGCAAGAGATGTAACAGAGATAGAACTGACAAGATGTGGTCATTTTAGTGAGATGCTTATGTAGGGCTAGGGAGAGGGAAGAGACAAAGGTATTTCTCAGTTTTCAAGCCTGAATGATTAGGAGAACGATGCTACCTTGTGCTTTAATAGGGGTATTAGGAGATAAGGTATGATTAGAAAGGAAAATGATGAGTTCCATTTTGGTGATATCCAGCACTCAGTTAGAAATGCAGGACTATAGACAGAGGATGAGGTGTGGTTAAAAAATAGCTAATTATCTATTCTAAATACATTATTGTTCCCTTTCTTTTTTCTCTTTTTAAATTTTATTATTTATTTACCTTAAGCATACATTTTTATGCTTTGAGTTCCACATTCTCTCATTCCCTCCTACCCTCTTTGACTCACTGAGAAGCCAACCAATATAATAATTACAAATATGAAATCCTACAAAACATATTGTCATATTAACCATGCTGTACAAATTAAAAAAAGAAAAAGAAAGTGAAAAATCGTACTTTGATTTTCAGTCAGAATTCATCAGTCCTTTCTCTAATGTAGATAGCGTCTCTCATCATGGATCCTTTGAAATTGTCCTAAATCACTGTATAGATCAGAACGGCTAAATCTTTCACACAGGATCATGGTTACAATATTGCTATTACTGTGTACAGTGATCTCCTGTTTCTGTTCATTTCACTTTGCATCAATTCATATAGTTCTTTTCATGTGTTTTTTCCTGAAATTTGCTTGTTCATCATTTCTTGTAGCACAGTAGTTATACATCACAATTATATGCCACATCTTATTCAGTCATTCTCTGATTGATAAGCAATCTCCTCATTTTCTTATTCTTTGTCACAACAAAAAGAACTACTGCAAATATTTATGAGCACATAGGACCCTTTCTTTGTCTTTAATTTCTTTGGGATATAGACTCAGTAATGGTTTTGCTGAGTCAAAGAGTATGCTCAGTTTTATAGCCTTTGATACTTTCAGATTGTTCTCTAAATTGGTTAGACCAGTTCACAACTCCACTAATAGTTCATGATTATTGTACCTATTTTCCCTTACACCCTCCATCATTTATCATTTCTGATAGGTGTGAGGTGGTACCTTAGAGGTGTTTTAATTTGTATTTCTCTAATTATTGGTGATGTAGAGCATTATTTTAATGTGACCAAAGAGAGCTTTAATTTCTTCTTTTGGAAATTGCCTGATCATATCCCTTGACAATTTATTAAACAGTGCCTCTTATTTTTTTTTAAAATTTGACTCTATTCCATATATATTTGAAAGAAAAGATCTTTATCTGAGAAACTTGCTGTAAAAATTTTGTATGTTACTTCATTGTGTATGGTACCTTTTTAGCAAAATATAGTTTCTTTTATTATTTTTTCAAATTAGGTCACTCATTGCTTTTGCTCTGTCTGAGATCATGATTGCTAACCTTGCCTTTTTTCAACTTCAACTGAAGCACAGCAGTATCTGCTCCAACCTCTTATTTTAACTCCATGTGTATTCTTCACTGTTTTCCATTTATTCATCACGTATATCAGACCCTCCCTACCACTGCAGTATATAATAAAAGATAGTTTAATCAAAAGATGTTTGAGTTCAATCTTGGTTTTCTCCAGCATTCACTCAATTCAATTTAATTCAACAATGTTAATTAAGTACTTGTTATATTCAAAGCCATGTTTCATAAATATATAACAGTGAGGTCAGCACAACTGCTCTGTAGATCTATTTGGTAGTCAGTCTAATACCTCTTCTCTCCCAAACCTTTCTTTGGAGTCTCTCAAACACTGAGCTAGCTCTGGCAATGTGTGCATCAACCTCATTGTCAATGTGTACATCCCTGGAAAGTACACTACCAAGGTAAGTGAACTTATCCAAAGCATGATGATATGCGCTTGTCAAGCATGGACAGTCTACCAGCACCATGCCAGGAAACTGAATCGCTTCCATTTGAACTGTCTTAGGAAGATTCTGAGGATCACCAGGCAGGCTATGGTACCAGACACTGAAGTCCTTGCTCAAGCTGAACTGCCAAGTACTTAAACTATGCTTCAGAGAGAGCAATTCTGATAGGCTAGCAACATTGTTTGAATGTAAAATGTACACTTGCTGAAAAGATTATTTTATGGAAAACTTGCACAGTGCAGGCGAACACATGGTGGCCAGAAGAAATGATACAAGGACACTCCCAAGTTCTCTCTCAAGAACTTTGGAATTGACTGTGCAACATGGGAGAGACTGGCACAGGATCACTCAGTATGGCATGCCCACATAAAAAAAGGCGCTGTGTTCTTTGAGCAAAGCAGAATTGAGATAGCACAAAGTAAACACAAAACATGCAAATTTGGAATATCCATCCTAAATTTTCATAATGGACTATCTGTGCCCAACCTGTGGTAGAGCATTCTGAGCTCGTATTGGTCTGATGAGCCCCAGTTGGACACACTGAAATTCACTTTACAATAGTGATGTCATTTGGGTCCTCTTCAGAGACAAAGGACCACAACCACATGTTCAAAGCACTAAGGATACAAAGACAAAAATGGAAATCCTTCATCTCAAGAAGTTTCCTTTCTATGGGCAAAGGAGGATACAAATGACACATATGCACTGATAAGTAAAAATAAAATACAGAGTCAATCATCAACCAACCTTCTAAGAAGAAGAGACTACTCCGAAGTTCAGCTGTCCTGCACCCCATAGGTAGAAATAAGAGATGTCTGATTAGGGAAAGAGTTGGAGAAGAGAGACTAGGACATTTCATGACATAAATTTCTTGTTTACATTTACTAAATTTTACATTTACTTACATGCTTACATTTACTATTTCTTTTTTCTTTCTTTTATCAGAATTCTTTCCATTTGACTGGATGAATGCTTACATTTACTATTTCTTTTTTCTTTCTTTTATCAGAATTCTTTCCATTTCACTGGATGAACATTTGTGTCAGCATTTATAATGAGTATGGCATCTAAATGTGAAGTGTTTAGGTATTTTAGTGAAAGCTCATTGGAAAACAGATGAGTATAACGGTGTATAATCTTAAGTAAATCAGAAAATCTTTCTTCCTCTTAGTTCCCTCACTTACAAAATGCTACCTCAAATAATACCTGTTGAATTCACCTTATAGGGCTGTGAGAAGAAGTAAATGAATTTAAACAAAAGAAATAAACAATTTGTTAACTTTATTGTACTACAAGGATGATCAGAATGAGAATTTTGAATACTGAGTAATGAAATATTTGATCCTTCCAGGGGAGAGGGGACATATAATTTCAGTGCTGGAAAGAGTTATTATTAAGGACATTTTCTCTATCAATAAGGCTAGGTTTATAACATTGCATATTCTTAAAGAGTCTCCTGGAGACACCAAGAAGTTAGGTGATCTGCCAGGGTCATAAAGGTAGTACGCATTAGTGATAAAATTTGAATCAGGTTTTCATATTGCTGAGGCTAGATCTCTTTTCCCTATGCCATGGGTCATTTTGGTGGCCTAGAAGACTCAAAGGCAAGACAGTTGGAGCAGAAACTCTGGCAGGTCCTACCGTACTAGAGAGGTTTAAAATTGGATGTGGTGATGTATGTTACATTTTTCATCCAAGCATCAGTCTGTCTAAGTCTGGGAGACTCATTATAAAGATGGCATGGTGATATGGGGGGAACACAGAAATCTCCAGAAACATTCTAATAATTCATAGAGAAGTTGAAATCTGTATCAGTGGAGGGAGTAACTTCATTGAGACAACTACAAATTATTGAATTATCGAAGTACAGTATTTTCTTAAAAAAAAATGCAAGCAAACGATACATATGCAAGGTTCTTTTATCAGGGATTTTTTTTTGATTGAAGTCTTGGGGTCACTACAACAGCATCCTAACTCATCTCATCTTCTACTTCTCCAGGTGCCTTTCTATACCATGAGGTTCAATATTCATGATGATAACCATGAAATCAATTACTAATAAGATCCTCAATTATGGTCCTTGGGAACCAAGGCAGAAAAATATGGCCTCAGAGATTTGAGAAAACACTTCAAACACATTAAGACAAATGGATTCTGGGTCAAGCTAAGAGAACCAAAAATAATATTCTCTGATAACTCCAATTACTCAGCAGTGCTGTTTATCAGGGTCTCATTTTGTCTATCAATTTGAGTTTGCTTACATTATCTGGTTTTCTTTTTAGGTGACGTGAAAGCATTTAACAGAATTAGCAAATTCTCAAAAGTATAGAGTGATTATTGTTCAATAATTTCTTCTTGGTCAGCTTAATGGAAAGATTGATATAATGAGAAGAGGCCTGGACTTGGAAACAGAAGAACAGTTTTGAATTCTGAATCTGTCATTGATAGGTGAAGTATTTGCCTTAGCAGGTTGCTTTGGGCAAATCATTTTTCAAAGCTTATAGCACTCTTTGTGAGCTAGAGTTATCATCATACATCAGCTACTTTTAAGTAGCTTATTATAGTGGAAAATATCATTCTTCAGGAAAAACATGGAATTTGAACCCCATCTCTGACACATGAGATTGAGGAGTCACTTAATGTCTCTGAGACTCAGTTTCCTCTTTTGCACAACAGTGAAAATAATTGTACAAGGTTATTGTGGAAATTTAATGAAATAAATTATATTAAGTGTTTTACAAAATCTAAAGTGATATGAACATGAACATGAACAGGAACTTGACTAAGCATTTCTAAAAATGTTTAAAATCTTATCCTTTGGGAAACTGCACAGACTTCAATCATACTAGGATATAAGTATAAAAAAAAAATCTCAACACTCAACTGAGGATCTATTTTCTGTACAAAGCCATCAAAATGCAGCTACTCAGGTTGGAGGGCAATTTGCTAATGGGCTATCCACAGGCACCATGTTAAATATTCATCTTTTACAGAACTATTCTAAAATGGAAATTTTCTCATCCTTTTATTTTCTATCCCTCTGGGGACAGATCATCTAAAAATAACCTGGTTTCCACCTTTCATGAAATTACTAAGGCCTTATACTTTTCTTAAGGTGAACATTGTGTGCCTATATACATTTTAAATTAAATTCAATGCAATAAGCATTTACTAAGCATCTACCTCTTGTCATGAACTATTTTAACTGCTAGGAATACAAAGAAAAAACCAAAAATAGTCTTTGCCTTTAAGAAGCTTATACTCTTAGGCCTTCTTGCCAACTGAGAAATCAGAATTGGGAATTGTCATGGTAAGAGAAGCCTAAGGATTTGATTCCATCAAGGAATGTACAAAAAGGAAACAAAAAAAGTTTAAACCTGGAGGAGTAATTTTCTTCTTCTAAACTTTCCAAATGAATGGGAGGAAAATGAGTTTTCAAGAGAGAAACAAGGTAAAGATAATTAAGTCAGATGAACTTGGCAATGAGTTAAAATTAAAGCAGAAATTTTGTTTTTTCATTCTAATGCCATAGAATCACAGAACTGGAAGAAACCACAGGAGCCATGTAGTACAAATCATAGTGAACAAGATCCCCTCTACAATATTCCCAACAAGTGGCATCTGGCCATTGATGAAAGACCCTCAGGGAGGGAGAATCTATCATTTCCCAAGGCAATCCATTCTACTTATGACCAGCTGTAATTTTTAGGATATTTTTGCTTACATTAAGCCAAATTCTGCCTACAAATTTAATCCCTCCTTCAAATAGTAATTCTTCACATTCTATACCTAGTATATACCCTACCAAGTCATCTCTCCTCCAGCACTCCAAGGGCTTTTGACCCATCATCATATGATGTGAGGGCAGCTTGGGGGCACGGTGGATAGAACACTGACATTAGGGTCAAATCCAGCCTCGGACACTTAACACCTTGAGATGCTGGGCAAGTCAATCAACCCTGCTAACCTCAGGGTCCTCATCTATAAAATGAGATGAAGAAGGAAATGGCAAACTATTCCAGTACTTCTGCAGAGAAAATCCAAAACAGTGCTACAAAGCATTGGACACAACTGAAAAATGACTGAACATATGACATGATCTTGGAAGCCTATCATCATTTTTGTCTCTCTCCTCTAGATATCCTCTATTTTATCAATAATATTGTGAACATATTGTGCCTCAACCTGGAAACAATACTCCAGATAGTTCGATCAGGACAGAGACCTAATTTAAAGAAGAAAATTAACAAACATTTATGCTGACTGTGTGCTACTCTCTGTGCTAATACAGATAATAACTTATTTTCACAATAATCCTTTGAGGTTTGAACAACCCTATTTAACATAAGAGGAAATGGAGGGAGACAGGTCAAATGACTCACTCAGCTAGTAAATGTCTGAGGCTAGATTTAAATTCATGTCATCCTGAATGGAGGTCCAGTGCTTAATGCACTGCACCATCCAGTTACCTGAATTTACAGGACTGTCACCTCTACATTCTTGCAAATTCTCCCTCCTATAACATAGCTTTTTTTCACCACCACATCACACTCTTGAGTCATACTTTGCTCAATCTATTATTACCCATGATGCCACTATCTATGCCATTCTTTTGAACTACTAGTAATTTTGTCGAAAAAAAAAAGAGAGAAGCATCAAAACCACTTAATACTGGTTTAAAAAGTAGAAAATTAGATCTGTGGATGAAAACAGGTAAGTAAGATTTTAAAATGCCCAAACACAGAATCCTGTTGTTTATTCAATTAATCTGAGAACATAAACTACTTGGGGAAGGATTTGAAGAAGTATTTGAGAAGGATTTCTAAAAAACTTGGAAAGAAGTTCGGTGAGAAGATAGCTTAACCAATCATTTTATGCCATGTATCAAAATAATTTCCATATTAATACACAAATGTAAAAGATCATGTCATACATTTTTTTAAGAGTTGAAGGGAAATAGACAGAGGTGCTGTTTTTGATGGTGGCTGAAAGGAGAAACTGATGAATAGAAAGGATAAGGTAGATAATTTTCATTTCCATTATGTGAAATTGAAAATCTTTTGCACAGATAAAATCAATGCAACTGCATGATAATAGAATCTATTGATTGGAGAGGGGAGAGGGAGAGAAGGGGATGTTGTATTATTACTGCTTGTTCTTCATTTTCAAAGAGGGCAAATGACATCACAGGGTGATATCTTGATTCCATGTAAATTGGATGTAAATGAGGCAGAATTGTACAAAATCATCAGCCTCACTCTCTCTCTTCCAGAGTGATCTAATTCCAGCAGCAATACAAAAGTCTGACAATGGCCCTGGGTACAATGGATGACCTTGGCATCTTCAATATCTGACAAAGCTCTAAGTGTTCTATAACGACTGTTTTGACCACTTTCATGGCCATTGGAGCCAATTTTGTTATTTGCCCATTCCACCAGGGGGAATCTTTATATGCTTAGGGTAGCTATCCCATAATCCAGGGAGGCAGGTTGGAAGCTTGTTGGTTTAGCCTATCTGTTGAAATGATTTACTGGGTTGTGGCTACTGCACATGCACCTGGAGCCACAGGTGAGACTAGAATGTCAAACACCAAAGTTGAATAAGCAGCCCTGAAAAAGTCTTGGCCAAGTCCTCACACCAGAGGTTCTAGTCCTCCTCATATATCCATTAAATATCTCTTGCATAGGTCTACTATCCAATATTTAAGACAAGAACCTAGGACCAAAAGCCATTTCCCACTAAACAAACAATCAGAGAATGTGAACAAACTCTTTCAAAAGAACTACAATCTATTTATAACTATGAGAGCTTGTTCCAAATTACTACTAATAAAAGTGCCCATGTTAAAATAAAAGTGAGGATTTACCTCATATTTCAAAAATGGCAAAAATTACAGAAGGCAGATATGACCCATATTGAAGGAATTGATGGTAGGCAGGTATAACAAAAAATTTTCATGGGAGTGTCGATTGTTCTAAACATCCTGGAACACATTTTGGAATTATGCAAAAATAATGACTGCCGTATTCTCTGACTCAGATTTCCACCAAGAGACCCAAAAGGGGGCAGGCGCATTTGGTTCACATGTATCGAAATACTGAAAACAAAACTTTTGTGGTATCAAAGGACTAGAAATAAAATAGGCATCCATGGATTCAGAGACAGTTATACAAGTACATTTCATTACATGAATATTAAAGGAATATTAAAAAAAATAACAAATATAATGAAAAATATGGGGAGATATATGAACTGACAATGAAAAAGAACTAGGAAACAATATACCAAAATGACTACAATGTTACCAGAATAAAGAACATAACAAAGTTAAATGCTGTGAAATTATAGAAAGTGAGCTCTCTGCCCCCATTAGAAAAACGGAATGGGGCAGAAGTCATCAGACTTATCATAGTTTTGCTCAATTTGTAGTCTTTCTTAGAGGAGCAGGCTCACTGGGCAGGGGAGGTAGAGAGGTATCATTTCAGAAATTACAATTACATATATGTGTGTGTATGTATATATATGCACACACCATATATATGAATCTGTATGTAAAATGTATAATACATCTAACATATGATATATCTTTATGATGCATGTATTAAATCTATATCTTTTATTATATTACATTTAAGTATGACATATGCAATATGTATGTATAGGTGTTCATTGTTTGTGCCCACATACAATGACCTGGATAAAAAAAACATAAGGGGGCAGAGCCAAGATGGTGGAGTAGAAAGACTCACCTATGCTAGGTCCGAACCCACAGCCCATAGATTTCCTGTAAAAAGAACTCCTGACAAATTCTGGAACAGTGGCAGCCATGCAGAAACACAGTGAAGGAGATTTCCATTGCAGAGAGCCCTGAAAAACCAACCGCAAAGGTACCCTGGACGTGAGCGGAGCCCTGCCCGGCCAAGCGGCACTGAGAGGAGTGAGCAGACCCCAGCAGGCATCAGGGACCGTAATCTCCGGCAGCTGCGAAGGTCCCTCCGCCCACAGACACACAGGTCAGTGAGAGAGATGGGCTGAGAGGGGAGCGGGGTGTCTCCAGGACTTGGACCCCCTGGGAGGCTGCCGCTGCGGCAGAGGCAGCTACGGGCAGAGCAGGCTGGAGCTTGACCACAGCTCCTTTACAAAAGTTCTCAGCATAAATCCCCTGAGGGAACTGAGCCTGAGAGGCAGCCCTGCCCCCACCTGAGAACCAGCAGATAAGCTCCCATTGAAGAGCAGTCAGGCCTGCTGCCAAAAGTCCTGAGGCTGGGGAGCAGCATTTGAATCCCAGACCCCAAACACTAGCGGGGCAGACCTAGGCCAGGGTGGTGGAGAGGACTCTCAGAAATCAAGTAACTGGCTGGGAAAATGCCCAGAAAAGGGAAAAAAACTAAGACCATAGATGGTTATTTTCTTGAGAAGGTAATTCCACCATTCGTCTCTGATGACAAAGAGGTCTGCTTACCATCAGGTAAAGACATAGGAGTCAAAGCCTCTGTATC
>JAQQSK010006490.1:0-14407 GCA_028658325.1 Potorous gilbertii
AAGAGAAGATGGGGACAAGAGAAGGGAGGGATGATAGAAGAGAGGGCAGATTGGGGATAGGGGAAATGAGAATACTCGGTGTATTGGGGTGGGGGAGGGGACAAATGGGGAGAAAATTTGGAATGCAAAATTTTGTGAAAATGTATGTAAAAAGTTAAATAAATTTATATTTAAAAAAAAAAAGAAGGGGGCCTCTCATGGTGCAGACTGCCTCCAAAGAAACAATGAATCTAGCCACTCTAAAGAAACTAATCCTATAGAGATGGTGAGATCCTTCAAATGCTCCGTCAATCACTGGGACACTACAGAACCACGATCTTAGGAATCTGGCAAAAAAAATGATTCAAAGGTCAATTGGATGAAGGATGTCAACTGTGTATTATGACAACCTACTGACCTTGCCCACCAATATAGCTACCTTGAACACATAGTTTACAAGTTGGGCCCAAAACTGAATGTGATGAAAAGAGAAGGCTGTATTAGCTTCAGGAAATTACAAAGCTCCTCTAAATGCCTCCAATCTCTCCCATATGTTTTTTACGCAAATATTCTAATGGTTGTGAGTCAAAACAAGTCACTATGACTTTATTATGTGGCTATGATGTACCAGGCATAAACACTAGCGATACAAAGAGATGCAAAAACAAAAACCAAACCAATGAAAGTCTTGCTCTCAAGGAGCTCACAGTCTGATGGAAAAAACAACACACAAACAACAAAGTAAAGACAAGGTAGAGACAGGACCAATTCAAAATAATCTCTGAGGGAAGGCACTAACATTAAAGGGAACTTGAAAGTCTTCTTGTGGATGGAATGTGAGCTGGCACCTGAGGGAAGTCAGGCAGCAGGGATGAGTAGGGAGGGCATTCCAGGCATGGGAGACAACCAGGGAAAATGTCAAGTGGAAAGATGGAGGTTCTTGTTTGAGGAACAGCAAGAAAGCCAGTGTCACTGGCCTGAAGAGTATATATAGATAGAAAGGTGTAGGAAGACTGGAAAGATTTTGAAGGGCTTTACCATCCAGATCAGAGGTTGTATAGGTGATCCTGGAGATGACAGAGTTTGAAGACCTGGATTTTAGGAAGTTCAGTTTGACAGTTGAGTGGAGGATGAATTGGAATGAGGAGAGACTTGAGGTAAGGAGAAATCCCCCCGCAGCAGTCATTGCAATAGCCCAGATATGAAGTGATGAGGGCCTGCACCAGAGTGGTGACAGTGTTGGAGGAAAGAAGGAGATGTGAAGGTAGAAATGATGGAACTTGGCAACTGGAAAGAGGTAGTTAAAGAGTGAGGAGTCACTTAGGATGACACCAAAGTTATGAGCCTAGGTAACTACAAAGATGGTAGTCCCTCAACAAAAATAGGGAAGTTAGAAAGAAGGGATGATTTGGGGGAAAATATAATGAGTTCCATTTTGGAAACATTGAGTTTCATTTGCCTACAAGATGTCCATTTCCAGATACCTAACATGCAGTAGGGGAATGTTGGAATGGAGACCAGCAGAGAGGTTTCGTTTCCTTTCAGTTGTTTTCAGTCATGTCTGACTTTGTGACCCCATTTGGGATTTTCTTGGCTGAGATACTGGAGTGATTTACCATTTCCTTCTCCAGTTCATTTTACAGATGAGGAAACTAAGGCAAACAGACTTTAGCGATTTGCCCTGGGTCACAGATTTGCAGAAAGGTTAGGACTGCACAACTAGATCTGAGAATCATTTGAAGAAAAATGATCATTAATCCATGGGAGCTGAGGAGATCATTAAGCAAAATCGTATAGAGGGAAAAGAGAAGAGGGCCTAGAATAGACTCTTGGGAGACACCCATAGTTAGTTAGCAGGAAGTACCTAGTTGAAGACATTGCAAAGGAGTCTAAGAAGACGTCAGACAGGTAGAAGAAAAATCCAGAAAGAGCAGTGGTGTGAAAAACTAGAAAAAAGAAATGATCAAGGGGGTGATCAGTGTATCAAAGGCTTCCAAGAGGTCAAGAAAGACAAAGAATTTTGAAAAAGCCACTAGATTTGGCAATGAACCAATTATTGGCAACTTTGGAGTGAGCACTTTCAGATGAAGTTGAAAGACTCCAGAGTTAAGAAGAGAGGGGCAAGGCAAGGCAGTGGAGGCATCTACTGCAGACAGTATTTGCAAAGAGCTCATACACTGAAATAAGACAATGGATCTGATGAAAGTATCAAGTGAGGAGTTTGTGACGATGGAGGGACATGAGCATGTTTGGAGACATGTAGGGAAATGGCCAGTAGCCAAGGAGAGACTGAAGGTGAGAGAATGGAGAGAGAAGATAGGCAAGGATGGGCTCATGGGCACTTCGAGGGGATAGCTTTGGCAGCAAGAAAGCCTGCTTCTATATGGGAGGTGAGGTGAAGGAGATCACTAGTCTCCAAAGAATGAGAACAGAGCATTATATAGAGGACAATGGAAAGGGCATGGTTGGTTTCAGCAGGGAGCTACAATAACAAATGGGGAACTTTGAAGAAATTGAATAAAGGATATCACTGGGGAAGTGTATTATCAAAAAGGTAGACAGGCAAAAGTCAACAGGTCAACTCAAGTGTTCCAAGATATGAGAAAGAAGTGAGGAAGCCCTCAGCACATTAGCCAGGCCTCTAGAGGTCACCGACAAGATGAGCAGGAATCTGCATCACTGGAAAGCACCTCTAATTCAATGTCATCACAGAGCCACTGGAGGATTTGAGTGACCATTAGCAAATCCTTTCCTCTCTCTCCAGTCATATCAAATGGGAGATTAGGATTATAGAGTTAGAACCACAGGTTATCTATTTCAAATCTTCCCCAGTTTGCAGGTGAAGAACCAAAGGCCTGTAGAAGTGTCAAGGCCAAGGTCACACAGGTAATGTGTCAAAGCTGAAATTGGACTTGAGGCTCTCTAACACCAAATCTAGTTTTCCTCCCACTGTACCACAACTTCAGGGCCTTTTAGACTTAACATTCTATGATTTGTAATATGTTAATTTTTTTCTACTTACGCATTAAATTGAAACTTGGAATAAGCCAATGTTTTTGACAAGTAGAATTGCAAGCTATTAATAATTTAGCTAAATGTTAATCACAAGCATCATCATAACTTTCATAATACTTTAAGGTTTATAAAACGTTTTTCTCACAACAACTATAAGTTTAATAGTGCCAGGATTATTATACCTATTTTGCATAAGAGATTAGTGACTTCCTCAAGATCACCCCACAAGGAGAACAGAAACAACACTGGTCCAGGAATCAGGAGCTGTGGAAGGCCAAGCTGACTCCACCAAGGATGTGCTAGTTGGGCAACTTTGGAGCAAAGCTGGCAGACTTATGACCTCTTCCTCAGTGGGCCCAAACCAGATTAAAATGTCATTGGGAAATGTTTAACAAAACAAAGAAAAAAACACGATAAAACATGGATAATGTTAGTTTTGTGGTTTTCCAAGTCAATTTGTGGCCAGCAGAAATCATTTCTATTTCAGTTTAACATCCTGCCTTGAACAACCAATCAGTCCAGGTTGGTTAAACTGCAGGATGTAGAGGTCAGAGCAGGAAACTAGGGGACCCAAGGCAACCCCAAATAGAGCTGACCATCCCACCCAAAATGCAGCAGGGGGAAGTACCTGGCCCCAGAACAAAAACCCAGTTCAGAAACTAAAGAGAGAGAGAGATGGACAAACCACAGACAACACTGATCAGTATCAAAAAATTATTACATATCTTGAGACCTCCAAAAAGAAGAATCAAGTGACTTCATAAGCTTCATAAGACTTCATAAGCAAATACTCAAAGGAAAAAAAATCTATTGGAGTATGTGGATGCCTGGAAGAAATAAAGCAAGAGAGTTTTTTTAATGAAATAAAAGCTTTTAAGGAAATAATTGGAAGGAGAATAAATAGTTTAAAAAGAAAGCAGTAAACCTTACTGAAATAGTAACTGACTCCTTAAAAACTAGAACAAATCCAACTGAAATCTATGACTCCTATGAGAGAACAAGAAAAATTAGACAAAATCAAAAGTCTGAGAAAAAAACAGAAGATGATGTATAATATCTAATATTAAAAACAACTGACCTGGAAAGCAAGTCAAGGTGAGATAATGGAGGAATCACTGGACTCCTTGAAAACCATGATTTTAAAAAAGCACATATCTAGATACTGTTTCAAGAGATCATAAATGAAAACTACTCAAATCTTTTAGAATCATGGGCAAAGTAAAAGATAAAAAGCATCCACTGACTACTTCCATAAAGAAACTCCTTGAGGAAAAGTACTAGAAATGTCAAAATTCAGAGATTCCCACAACAAAGAAAAATACTGAAAGCATCCATAAAGAAGGAGTTCAAGTACCAAGGAATGATAGTCAGGATCATGCAAGACCTGGAAGCTTCTACTATAAATAACAGAAGCTCTTAGAACACAATATTCTAGGACACAAAAGACATGGGCTTACATCCAAGATTAAATTACTCTGAAAAACAGGAGATAATCCTACAGGGAGGAAAAATTAACTTTTAAGGAAATAGAGGACTTTCAAACATATCTTATGAGAAGGCCAGAAGCAGTAACTCTGCAATACAAACACAAGGGTCATAAGAAACCTCGAAGAGTACGTTGATTTGAGCAATTCAAAAGGGCTTTATGATGAGGTGATACTAATATTCTACTAGGGAAGAAAGAAATGTGTCTCTTCACAACCTTATTATCTTCGAAGGGTATTGAGGGATTTAAATAAGAAAAAAAACAGAGGATATGGGGGTGAATTGGTTCTACTCTAAGGGGTTCTAAAAGGGAAATAAAAGAAAAACTACATGAGTGTAGAAAGGAGGAAGAAGGGAGGTAAAGCTGCTATTTCTCATAACTGGGGTACACAAAAAAGATATAGTCATGGAAGATAGGGGAGGGATGTGGGCATCAGATGACTCTCACTCTTATTGAAAACTAACAAAGGAGGGTTGAACACAGAGTTTGGTGTGGAAGCATGTCAAGATCAATAGAGAAACATGCAGCCATGGGAGAGGTGGTCAGGAGGGAGGATAATGCTGGGGACAGAATAGCCAAAAGAAAAACAAACTTTCTGATCTTGAAGAAAAGATTAAAGGTGGAAAAAAGACCATGGAAATCAAAGAGCTAAAGGGGTGTCATCAGTTGGGGAATAGTGGAGCAAAGTGTAGTTTTTGAAAATAATGGAATTTTTTTGTGCCACAAGGAATGAGATTGTTGCAGAGATTTCCTGGATAATATGAATTGGTGCAGCATCATGTACCTGAAACCAGGAGAACAATTTATACAATGACAAAAGAAAAAATAATAATTTTGAAAGTTTTAAGAACTCTGATCAATGTGGCCAATCATGTCTCTAGGAGAGAGCATGAAGCATGTTACCCACTTCCTGGCAGAGTGGTCATGCAAAAAGAGACAGCCCTATGTTAGCATGGCCACTGTGTGGATCTTTTATTTTATTTTCCTTTGCTCAGTCTTTACAAGGTTTTGGTGTTTTTCTCCCCTTCATCTTGGTTTTTAATTGCAAAGAGTGGGGAAGGGAGACTAGAAATTGTGACACCAAAAAAAAGAGGGCCTTTGAGAAATTTTTTTAAAATGCACATAAGGGAACAAAAGAAAGTTCAAAAGGATGCACAGATCAGAAGGATAATTTTGTAAATAAGTTATAGAGTTACTAGGTCTCTTTTTTTTTTAAAGAAAGCAATTTGACATGGAAATTAGTGCATCTGAATGGCACAGGAGATAAAACATTGGACTTGGAGTTAGGAAGACCTGAGTTTCAATCTTGCCTCATACTCTTACAAGTTATGTGACCTTGGGAATGTCATTTAACCTCTGCAAGCCTCAGTTTCCTCATCTGCAAAATGGAGATAACAGCACCTACCTCACAGGGTTATAAGGTCACATGAGACAACATATGTAAAGTGGTCTGCAAACCTTAAAGTGCTTTACAAATGCTAGCTATTATTAAGTATTATGGAAATTAACTTTTTGGTGTTTAATTTCAGAATAAAAAAAAAGAAAGAAGCCGAGGATATCACAAGGCAGCAGGGAGGAGGGACATCATTGCAGGCACAGGTTATAGCCAGTGCAAAGTCAGAGAGGTGGGAGATGGAATATGATGTGTGAGGAGCAGCAGGCAGGATTTTGGGAGAGGACTAGACAGTGGGAAATGACAAGTTTGTAAAGAACCTTCAGTGCCGGATCCGGAAGGTAAAACTGAGCCCTGGGAGATCTCTCAGGTAAGGAGCAACATGATCAGATCTGTGATTTAGGAACATCCTTTGGTTGCTGTGTGAGAATGGACTGCAGAGGACCAAAGATGGAGCCTTGGGGACCACTCATGGTTGTCGGCATGACCCAAATGAAGATCCAATAAAGGAGATGTAAGAAGAGCAGCCAGAAAGGCAGGAGGGGAATGAGGAGAGGGTCTCACCTGGAGGAGGTGAGGAACAGTGTCAAATGCTGCAGCAAAGTGTAAAGGGAAGAAGATTAAGAAGAGCTCATTTGCTTGGTCAATGAAGAAATCACTGGTAACTTCAAAGTGAGCGGTCCTAGTGAATGATGCCATCAGAAGCCCAAACTGCACAAGGTTTACAAGGGATTGAGGAGAGAGGAACTGGAAGCATTGACTATAGATAACTTTTTCAAAGTTTAGCAAAAAAAAAAAAAAAGGGGGGGAAAGAAGATGACAATAAAGAGAAAGGATGGTAGGAATCAATGAAGTCTGTCCTTTGTTCTGGGATGTTTTAGGAGGGGTAAACCTGATCATGTTTTGGGGCATCAGGGAAGGAACCAGTAGATGGGGGAGGGACAGAGTTGAGTTACAGAAAATAGAAATGATGGTGAAAACACAGAAGGGTGTTTCATCAGGGGTGGTGACAGAGGGTTGATCATGTCAAGGGGAAGGGCCTCTTCACCCAGCTCAGGAGCAAAAGGGTAGGTCGTGTGAGATGTTGAAGGAATGTGAGGTGATGAGAAAAGAGCTCTCATAGATGGCCTCATTTTCAAAAATGAAATATTAAATGAGGTTCTCTGCTGAGAAGGTGGGTTAGAGGCAGCCTATGGAGCCTTGAGAAGAGATGAGAATCAATGTGGGAAGAATGAAAAAATCATCCTGTTGCAGGGAAGACTCAGTGAAAATGGGCTAACATGATGTAATGAGCCCAGTTGTGTGGTTTCCACCAGCTCCACTAAGGAGAATATGAGGAGGAGCCAAGAAGACAGGGAAAGTAAAAAGTGGTAGAGGGAGTGTGCCAATAATCGAGGCATTAGTGCAAACAGTGTGTCAGTGAATGGGGAGATGACTGGTGAAGCAGGCAGATGATTAGATGGTTCACAGAATTGTTTCTTAAGGCCTCAGGCCATGAAAGTTGGTGTTAAGGTGACTTGTAAAGAGAACATATGGTTCAGGAAAACTGGGAGCCTGGTAAGGAGAGAGGCAGTGGCATTGAGAGGCAGGTTCCTGCCAAGGCACTGGAGAGTTCAGTACTAGGGCTGACTTTGGAGGAGAGGGGTTCACTGGAAGCAGAAGGCTCAAGGTAACATGCAGGATCATATACTTAATGCTGCAAGGCACCTACTTCACAGTTCAACCCTCCTTAATCAATAAATCAAGAAACATTTATTCAGTACCTTGATGTGCTATCAAAAAGAGATAATTCCCCACCCTCAAGGAGCTTAAATTCCACCAAAAGAAACTGAGGTTTGGAAAGGGGAGAGAATTTTCCTAGGTCACATAGCTAGAAAGCAGCAGAGCTGGCATATGAAGCCAAGTCTCCAGGAGAAGCAGTACTCTTTGGCCTCCCTGGCTGTGCTTGGCACAGGTTGACCATGCCTTGCCATATCAAGGTGGTGCAATTGAGTATCATTTGGGAACAACTGGATATGAAAGGCAAAGAGGGAACTTTTCCAAAAACCAATGGCATGCATGAGAGCCTCACTTATGCTAGGGTTGACTTTCATCCTTGTTGGAGTGGAGGCCTGTCAAGCCAGGGCCTGCACAGAGCTGAATGCTGTTGGGAAAAATGGGAATGGAGGCTCCGGGAATTCCATCAACTTCTAGAGCCTCCCTCCTCCTTACAATGGGGCATTGTTCCCCCACACCCACTATTGGCTTGTAGCTGATCTCCTCACACCTTAGGCATGTGTGTTTGGTGCTTTTGTAATCAGTCTAGACTTGGTCCCCACCTAAGAATTCTCTCCAGAAGACAAATCCAATGCCCCCAGAAGAAGGGAGCAAGCCCCATTCACCCCCTCACCCCAGCGTGATTGAGGAGTCAAATGTGTGCCAGAAAGAGAATTCCAGTTCCTGGCTCTGCCACTTAATGTAGGTAGGAATCAGCCCAGTTTCCATTCCTCACAACGATCCAGGGAGACAGCTGGCACAAATGTTGTCCCCACCCCTCACAGAAGGTAAGTAAGTGTTCTGTCCAGGGTCACATGACTAATATTAGAACTGGGCCTCTGATCTAGCTGTTCCAACACTGTACAGCCTCAGGGAGGTCAGAGGACTAGAGATCCAAAGCTGGAAGGGACCTGAGAACTTCCAAATTTCTTATTTACAGAGGACTGAGGTCCAGGGAGAGGAAATGACTTACCCAAGGTCCCACTTATGAGTATAGATCTGAGCTGGAAGGGACCCCACAGGAGGAAACAGAGGCCAAGAGAGGAGAAGGGGCTTATGGAAGATCATACTTAGGATCCTAGATTAAGAGTTAGAAGGGACCCTAGAAGCCATCCAGTATAACCCTTCCTTTCACAGAAGAAAACAAGGACTAGAGAGGCTAAGTGACTTCCCCAGAGTTACACAGCTAGCAAGTGTCCTAGGCAGATCTTAACCCAGCAGGTCTTCCTGGTACCAATCCAGTGCCTTCTATCTGCTATTCCAAGATGTTTCTTAATATCTGACTGGGTCTCTCTTTCCTTTTCTAAAAAATGAAGAGGTTGGATAAGATGTTCTCTAACATCTCCTCCATCTCTAAATCCTCTGATCTTAAGATCCAGGTTTGGAATGCTGGTTTTGATGTTTCACTGAGTGACCTTGGGCAGCTTTAGGGGCAGCTAGGTAGTGCTACAGTGGATACAGCACTGGGCTGGGAATCAGAAAGACTCATCTTTTAAGTTCAAATCCAGTCTCAGACACTTACTAGCTGTGTGCTCCTGGGCAAGTCAATTAACCTTGTTTGCCTCAGTTTCCTCATCTGTAAAATGAGCTGAAAATGGTGAACCACTCTAGTATCTCTGCCAAGAAAACTCCAAATGGGGTCATGAACAACAACAACAACAAGCAGCTTACTTCCCACTGTGATTTCCAACTCTATAAAACAAGGATAACAATACTAGTTAAAATGAGGAAAGTCCTTTGAAAACCACAAAGGACTACATGAATGTGAGTGGGAAAAGACATTGGACTTAAACTCAAAGAACCTGGGTTCAAATCCTAGCTCTACTTCTTATATCCTGTGTAACCTTGGGTAAGTCACTCAATGTCTAGTAAAATGAAGGGGTTGGATTAGATGACCTGAAAAGTCCTTCTCAACTCTACCTCTATCACATAATAAATGACATGACATGAAAATGGCCACAGGAAGGACAAGAACCAAGATACAAAGGTTACAGGGAGATGGAGCTTGCTTGATATAAGAGCTGTCCAATGGGTTGACCAGGGAGGCCACTGGAGACATCCAAGCAAAGGTTGGGTGATCAGATAACATCACTGTTGTAGTGAACCTTCATATCTTGTGAGTGAGCTGGGGCTGTCCAAAGACCAGCTGAGCCATGACTGTAAAGACTCACTTCCAAAATGGCCCTGGCAGCTCTCAAAGACCACTGGGGAGCTTGAATGCCCTCTATGGTGCCCTGAATACAGCAGGTGCTTAACAATCATCTGCTTAATTCAACTCAAGTCAATAAGCAAGTACCTACTATGTGCCAGGCCCTGTACTAGAACAGAGATAAAAAGTGAAACAATCCCTACCCTCAAAGACCTTATACTCTATGGGGTAGCACATGCACACAGACAAGTCAATACAAAATAATTTAGAGGAAAGGGGCAGAACACTAACCAGAGGAATCAATAAGGACCTCTTTAAGGAGGTAACATTTGAGTGAAATCTCTGAAGGAGCTAGGGCATACAAAAGGTTAAAGGGGAGAGAGCATTTTAGGCATGGAGGTAGAAAATGGAATATTCTGGACAGGGAACAGCAAGGAAGCTGGTTTGGTTGGAATGAAAAGTGTGTGAAATGGGGCTGAAACCATGGGGTAAAGGCAGTCTCAAATGCCAGCTCAAGGAGTTTATGGTTTATCCTAGAGACAATAGGGAACCACTGAAGCTTTTTGAGCAAGGAGATCACCTAGTCAAATGGATCTGTTGAAGTGAACTGAATTGACCAAATGCTCCCAGGAGTTCCAGATGCCTGAAGCACCCAGCTCTAGCCCTCTGTCACCCTCCATCTGACCATAAGGCCAAGGTACCTCCTTTTGCCATCTTCCACCTTAGTAATGACTTTCACACCACCTCTTTTGGGTGAGTCAATGGAAGAGACAAACTACAGCCTGCCTCTGTGGCTTTCAGTTGTCCTATGGGTCACCTGCAGTCTCAACCAAGGTGCTCCGGGGTTCACACTCTCAGACATCATCTACACCAGGTCCCATAGGCACTTAACAAGATGGGCTTCTACAACAGCACGCACCCTGAGAGAGATTCTGGCCCTCTACTTGTGAGCTTATTTGATTAACCCGAACAGCTATTACCTGACTCTCCTGGAAAACAGAGCTTACAGTGTTTCAAAAGAAAAATGTTTTCATTCATGAAATTCCTAGTTATTTTTTATGCAATCACTCTAAAAGGTCCCAACTGACGTCAAATGTACATAAAGGAAAGAACCTTGCCCATTGAGGTGAATAACGTTGGCCTTTGGGCAACATCGTCATCATCACTGAAAAAACATTATTAGGCTCCCACTCAAAACAAAAACCCATCAGGCCTAAGTAAGCTGGGATTGGGTTACAGGTCTCTCGGTTTCCACCTCCTGTGTCATCAAGAAGCTAAGCCCTGGCTCTTTTTCTCTCTACTCAAAGCAATCATTTTTTATGTTGACCATTGTCTTTTCTCTCATTTTCCAAAAACCATTTGGAAATAGGAGACCTCACAGCATCAAGGTAAGTGTTTACCAGCAAAAGGGCTGGGATTTAAGCTTTTGAAACCTATAGAATATGGGCAAGTTTTTAATCAACATCCTCCAGCAGTCCCCGTTCTGAGGCCAGGCCACATAATCCCACTAAGCCCTCTAATTTGAAAAAGGCTTTTGACTTTCCAAAGCACTCTCTCCCCTCTTATCTCAGTTGATCCTCATAGCAACCCTGGTACAGTGGCAGAGCAGGGATTATCATTTCCAAAACAGGGATTATCATTTCCATTTGGCAAATTAGATCTGACAATTTGCTCAAGGTCACACAAGGAGGTTGGTGGAGAACAGGGCCAAAAACGAAGTCTCCTGACAACAAGTCCAAGGCAGTGAAGTGGAGAGTGTGGGGACCTGGTGTTAGAAGATCTGTCCTCGAACCCTGGTTCTGCCACTGTCTCCTTTGGAAGTAACTATGGACAAGTCACTTCTACTCTCATCCTCTATAAAACAAGAGGGTAGAGATCAGGGGTTCTTAAATTGGGATCTGTGAACTTTTTAAACACATATTTTTGATAACTATTTGAATAAAATTCACTTTCTTGGTAATTCTATATATTCCATTTTTGTGCATTTAAAAGCCTTATTCTGAGAAGGGGTTCACAGGTTTCACCAGATTGCTCAAGGGGTCCAGGAAAAAAAACAAACCTGTGGACTAGGTGATAGAGGCCCCTCGTATTTCAAAAATCCTGTCTTCCTATACTTTGATCCAAAGATCCCATTGCTGGTCATGTACCCAAAGGTTAAAAACAGAAAGAAATTCCCCATATACACCAAAATATTCATAGTAGCTCCTTTGTGGTAGCAAAGAACTAGAAATAAAGTAGATACATGCCCCTAAACTGAAAAAACAGCTTAACAAATTGTGTTCCACGAATGTAATAAAATGTTATTGTGTCCTAACAATGAATGTGAAGAATTCAGGAAAAAAACACAAAGGAAGAATTCTACAAACTGAGGCAGAACAAAGAAGAGCCAGTTGGCCACTATGGACATGATTATAAGACAGTAAATAAATGTCCTAATGGCCCAAAGGGGGCCTGATACTCTATAACTATAATGTTTCATCACAGGCCCAGAGAAGAGCTGAAGGGCCACAGGTGCACAAGTTGGTCACCATGTCAGCTGATTTGGTTCAACTCTCTGTCTGCTACAAGGCTCACTAGGTAGGTATGTCAAGGGGAGGGTGGAATAGCTAGATAGGATTATGATATTTTAAAAAAAGGTAGCAATTAAACATGAATTTTAAATTAATATCTTCACAAGAAAAAAATCATATCAAAGCCTATGCTCCCATTCTGGACCTTAGAATGCTGCTTAAGTTGGTCAGTGCTCGATATGTACTCCTTTAGATTGGAATTCTGAATCCTCCTAGCTGGGGTGGGAGAGGAGGCCAGCAAACCTAACAAACACAGAAAGCGGAATCCAAGACGTTGAAAACTGGCTGACTTCATTTGCATGCCAAGTAAGAAGAACCCTTTGAAGTGGGCACTGCTGCAAAGTCATGGATGGCTAGGGCTAAAGCCCAAGTGCACATGTGACTTCTCCAGGAATCCCTTAGAAGATTTGCTGTTCCATCTCCATATTTGTCTAGAAATGCCCACTGGCCGATCAAACAGTAGTAGAGCTAGCCAAGTCAACTGTGGGCTGCTCTGCTTTCTTCTTTCTGTTGGGGGCTTGTGGTCAGGGACTATTTCATTCAGCTTGTCTGAGGGCTTTTTGTAGCCATTAACCTGGGACTCTTCTTCCACTCCATCAGCTGGACTCACACACCTAAAGCTGAATGGGACTTTAGAAGTCATCTGGTCCAACCCCCTCCATTTATAATGGAGGAAACTGAAGGTCAGAGAGGTTAAAGAACCTGTCCAAAGTCACATAGGTGACTTGGCAGTAGCTGAGGGTGGAGAAGGATGCAAAACTGGGTGTTTCAACTCCAAATAGAATGTTCTTTCACTGTACCATCCCAGCTCCAAGAGAAGAAGTGTAACACTCAGGAACAACCTATGACTTTTCCACTTCTGGCCGTAGTCACTTCTGGCTAAAGGTACCAGTGAGCTAAGTCTCTCACTTGCGAGCTAATTTTCAGTATAGATGTGTGAATGTGATATGAATATGATAGGGAATGTGTTGGAGCTGGGTTGCAGGTCTGGTTCTTCTACTGCCAACCTATATATGACCTTGGCCAAGTCATTTGGCCTGTTTCCTCATTTGTAAAGTGAGGCAGTTGGACCAGAGGAGTTCTAAGTTCTCTTCTAACACTGGAGCTATGTGTTCTAATTGCAAAACCACCAATCAAATTGTAATACTCCCTGGAGTCTGTGACAGAGGAGGAGTGGCGAACAAGGCATGCACGACCTCCCACTCCATACAGATAGCATCCTATGTCTCTTCTCCTTTTCACAGTCAAACTCCTAGGGGGAAAATGACTACATTTGCTGTCACTGTTTTTCCTCTCTCTCTTCCCAACCTTGCACAATCTGTCTTCCAAACTCATCCCTCAAGTGATAAAGTTGTTTTCTCCATAGTTAATGTCCCAGATATTATGGTAAGAACTCAATATTTGACAAAAACTTCTGGGAAAACTGGAAGGCAATTTGGCAGAAATTAGGGATAGATTAGCATCTCAAGATAAGCTCCAAATGAATATGCTATTTAGACTTTATGTCTAAATAAATGATCACATAAAATTAGAGGAGCAAAGAAGAAATTACCTTTCAGATTTATGGACAAAGGAAGAATTCATGACCAAACAAGGGGCAGAAAGCATTACAGAAGATAAAGTAGTAATAGGTAACATTTATATAGTACTTTAAGATTTGCAAAGCACTTTATATATGTTATCTCATTTGATGGACAATTTTGATTTTATATATGTATATATACCTTTGAAAAAATTTTGTACAAACAAAAACAAAATTAGAAGGGAAGCAGATAGCTAGAGAAAAACTAAATTTTTCGGTAAGTTTCCCTGATAAAGGCCTCATTTTCAAAACATACAAAAGACTTGTTTCAAATTTTTAAGAACAAGAGCCATTCCCCACGTGATAAATAGGCAGAGGATATGAAGGGACAGTTTTCAAAGGAGAAGAAATTCCAGTTATCAATAGCCATATCACAAAATGCTCCAAATTACTAGTAATTATAGAAATATAAGTTAAAGCAACTCTGTGGTTCTACCTCACACCCATCAGCTTGACGAAGATGACAAATGTTGGAGGA
>JAQQSK010006491.1:0-14407 GCA_028658325.1 Potorous gilbertii
CTCATGATGCAAAATGCCATCCACATTCAGAGAAAGAACTTTGGAGCTGGCACACAGAATGAAGCAGACTATTTTCTCCTATGTTTTGTTTTCCTCATGGGTTCTCCCATTTGTTTTAATTCTTCTATGCAACATGCCTAATGTGAAAACATGTTTAATAGGAATGTATGTGTAGAGCATGCTGTCCTGGGGAGGGAGAAAGGAGGGGGAGAAAATTTGGAATGTATGGAAATGATTGTTGAAAACTGAAAACAAATCAATAAATTTTGGAAAAGAAGATTTAAGAAAACTGCACTTCTGTCTAACTCCTTCCCCCTTTGCAGGGGTGAGAAGAGGGAGTCCTTTAAATGTAACCTTTGATAAAAAAATAAATATTTATTTTTACTATTCTTCCAATTAGATGGAAGTTTGTTTCTATGCAGACAGGTGTATTAAAATGACTTAGCTGGTGACTAGTTTTTATCATATCTATCAAGATATAATATTCAGAACTACAGAATCATAATGAACAAGCAGCCCCAAGAAAAGATATGAGAAGACAATTCTCTCTTATTCCTTTGAAAAAGTTGGAGTACATGGATGTGAAACATTGCATACAATATCAGACATTTTCAATGTGTTAATTAGTTTCATTGAATTTTTTTCTCTTTTAAAAATTCCTTGTTGTAGGGATGGATGGCTCTCTGGAAGGAGGGAAGGGGAAAGAACATGTGGTTGATGTAAAAGAAATGAAATCAATAACATCTATTTGAAAATATGTAACATTTTATGTTTTATGATGTTGTTTGTTGCTACCATGTCTGGTACCTTTTGACTGTTCCTGAAGAAAGTATTATAATTTTAAGATGAATTAGCATTGTCTATATGTGGACTCTTGCAAACTCTGAGGCAGGAGGTATTTCTTATCTGGACCTTGTATATCTCCCCTGGATGTAGCCCAGTAGACACCTAATTTTTTTTGAACTAGAAAAATCTGTCAAACCTCTCTATCTGAGCCTTTCTAATGATGGTCAAGCTGACCTTTCAATACTGCAGTAGTTACTTCAGTGCTAATAGAATACTTTAGGAACAATGTCTCATATTAAATACATTCGATTCTAAAAATCCAGAGAGAAACTATAGTCATATTATTTCTGAGACATTTAAAAATAAAACCCCACTTTCACATATATGTTAAAATACCAAAGTGACCATATTCCGTTTTTTTCTCTCCAACACAGAACCAACAAGTCCTATGCCTTAACCCCACCATTTTATGCTTCAGTAACAGAGTACAATCTTATACTCTGCCTCTGTTCTCTCCTTACTGTCTTCTCCCAGGCTCTTCCTCCTCTGCTATTAGTTTTATACTAGGTCCCCAGTGTAGCTTTAAATCTGCAAGCTCTGATTTCTGGAACTGTGGATAATTTTGTTACCAAAGTTTGACACCAAAGCCACCCAAATTAATCTGTAATTGATTGACTTACATTTTGTCTGATCATTGCCATAGACCCAGCCTCAAGAACACTATTCTTTTTTCCCCCCCTTCATTTTACCAAACACCACTCTTCCAATTAATGATGCTAATTTGGTAACTCGTTGTTTCAGATGGTGAGGGGCTCTTTGGAAGCCAACATTGCTCTAACCAGAGTCTCTTTTTTAACCCTGTCAGATTTATTGCTATCAGTCCCTTTAGAAGACAAGAATAAAATTGTCTTTCTATCAGGGCTTGAAGTGAAAATTAAAAAAAAAATCAATCACCAAGTACCTACCGTGAACTAAGAGCTGGGAATACAAAAAGAGGAAAAGACAATCCTTAAATCCAAGTAGTTCACACCCTAATGCAGGAGACAAGAATCAAACAAATATGTATAACCAAGCTATATACAGGATAAGTAGAAAATAATTAATAGAAGGGAGGCATTAGAATTGGAGGGTTGGGAAAGGTTTCCTGTAGAGGAAGGGATTTTAGTTAGGATTTGAAGGAAACCAGTACTCTTTCCACAAAATCAAGATGGCTTTATCTGGTGGTCTGCTTTGTAGGGAAGAGAGTTTCCCATTTCTGGAGATGTCTATGTCACAAGTGAATGACTATTTGTCAGGAAAGTTTGAGAAAAGATTCTTGTTCCAGGTAGAGTATCGTATTTAAGGAGACTACGACAGCCTGGGATTTATGGCTTGTCTTTTCTCATTTCTCCTGAACTTTGAATTACAATTAACTAGTTGCCATTCTGTAGAATTTCCCATTTCACTGAAAAGATTGAAGCTATTTGTCTCAAGCTCTCTCTCCTTACCAAGTACATCCTTCAGATCAGATCAGCATTTTCTTATTTGCTCCAGTCCCATAGGAAGAGGTAACCTTTCTGCATACCAATGCCAATCCTTTTTGTTGTCCTTTATGCTGATCCCACCTCATTTTCTCAGTCAGTTTGCCCGTTTGATTATCTTTCTCTCCCTGACTTTCAGCCCTTCAGTATCCACTGGCTCCTTCCCTGATGTCTCCATGTATAAAGGATAGTACCTTCTCTGCAACTTAAAATCTTAGAGCACCAACAGGTTCAATGACTTCTGTAACCCATATGTGTCAGAAGTAGAATCCTCCTGGCTCCAAGGCCAGCTCTGTATTGTCTATTCCACATAATTAGTGCTTTTAGCAAATGCTTGTTCATCAGGGCATCATGTTAAAGATGGCTTGTGACCTGTGTAGGTGGAGGAAGTTATCACATCACAGAAATCATAAGCCTTTGGCACATTTTGAACTTCAATGTCAAGCAAAGACCCTAGATACAGAACAACAGAGGATTCTGGGCAAGATAAAAAAGATGAAATATGACTGTCTCTGTGTTCAGGGAACTCATAATTAGTTGGAGATGTTGCATATATAATAATGTATAAGACAAAATGGTATACGATAAATACCTCTGGGGCATATGCTACTGTGTGAAGAAATCTCAGAGTACAGATGATGTATAGAACAACTAAATTATACAAGTTCATGTTACTCAATTTGCTTAAAGTATTATTTATTCTTGCAATCTTTTCTCCTAATCATCTACATAGTTCTTTCACCCTCATTTTCTATTATTTCAGTGCCTTTGGTTATTAAAGAAGCAAGTTCTGTTAAAAAAGAATCTGATCTTGATTACATGTTAAACTGAATCTTCTCACAAACTATTCAAACACCAGTTCAGTGTTATTTTCAGGATTCTGTTTAAAGAAGTTCCTCAAATTATTCTTATCTATTTGAACTTCAAATCTTTAAAGCAGGGATTCATAGTTGGGTCCCATGGACCTCCAAGGGTTCCATAGACAGATTTCAAGGAGTCCATGAATCTGGATGGGGAAAATTATATTTTTATTTCAATATTTTTAGATTCCTTTGTAATCACATTTATTTTATTTTATACATTTAAAAGCATTATCTGAGAAAAGTTTTATAGGCTTTACTAGACTTCCGAATGAGTTCATGATGCAAAAATTTTAAGAACCCCTGTTTTAAAGGTAGTATCTCTTCAATCATTCTTATCTGTTTTCTGTTTTTCAGTTAGGCTGAGCCTCATCACCCCTGCATTCTTAATCAAATTCTCTGGATTCTCCTCCAGTTCCTCAGTTTCTTCTGCACTAAAACTCCTCATCTCTCTTCAAATCTCTCACTTTCCCAAAGTTTTACCATTCTTCCCAATTTCTATCCCTCCATCCTCTGACCCAGAGAGCTACCTCTTGAACTTCAATGGCAGGTACAGGCCCTAGATGCAGAATAACAGGGGATCCAAGATAAGGTAAAAAAGATGAAATATGACTGTGTCCATGTTCTGGGAATTCATGGTCTAGTTGGAGATGTTACATATGTAATAATGTATAAGATGAAATGGTACACAATGAGTACGAAAAAGCTAAAAATCAAATGCTATGTAAGGTCAGAGGGAAGAAGGATAGTTCCTGGCAATAGGTCACATTTAAAGGGTAACTTTCAACAAGTATTGGGAACAGCATTCTGCTGGAGGAAAAGCTGAAAAAAAAGGAATGAAGTCTTACACGTTGAGTAGTCTATTGTAACTGTAGCACAAGAGTAGGTGAAAGTGAGTAGGATAAGATATATCATATATATGTATATATACTCATATACATATACATATATGCATCTATATCTATATCTATCTATATGATATAGAGGGTTTTGTCAGATTTTGAAGACCCTTGAATTTTTTTTTTGGTTGGACATAGGGAACCATGGAAGGGTTTTGAGCAACAGAATGCATAATAAGGAAGATCACTCTAGTCTTCATCTCTTCATAAAATTGCAGAATAAAACAACCTACAAATCAATTATAGTTCAGTTCCTCTGATCCTGTAACATATGAGAATTATCAGAGTAGCAAAAAGATACTCAGATATTTATATATTTTAGCCACTGACTTGTAAATAGGCATAGCAGAGTTGGATTTAGAAGCTAATTCTATTAATATTTCATTGCTTATACTCTCTCAGTCAGTTGCCTTTGTGACTAACTCAAATTTTTGTTGAACCAGTTGTCTGGAGTTATGACTTCAGTCTGTGGCAATGGAATAACAAAGGTAATTAATAAGAAGGATGATTGAGTCTATGACCATGACCTCTTTGTACCATATCCTAGTCAGTTTATATGAAATATAGGACATTTGAATAAAATAAAAATGTCTATTCTATATTTCATACATATTCTTGTAAAGCATTTGAAAACAAATATGAGTAATTTTCTTCCTTTGTAACTCTTCAGAAACTTATAGAATTTGTCTGAAAGTGCAGTAATATCATTTGTTAATAATTTGTTGTAATAAAACATTAAAGCTAAATGGAACCTTAGGTTCTAAGCCTAGTTATATTTAAATGGATATGAATAGGCGGACAAAGAGTTTTCTACTGATGGCATTATTTCTTTCTGGAATAACCACTTCATCAAACAACTAGCCAGTGTAGAATGGTGAAAACTAACAAACAACATCCCCCAACCCCCATACTGGCTCTGGAGGCAGAAGTCTTGAGATGGAGCTGAGATTTAAATTTTATTGCTTATGTAGACTTTGACAAATTGTTTGCTAAATCTCAGTTTCCTTGCCAGATAGATGAATTAGGGGACTGGAATAGATGAACTTTAAAGTTCCTTTCAGCTCTAAATCTGTGAATTTCTAGATGTGATTTCACTGATAAAATCCGGAAACTTACAATCATTCTTATTCTTTTCTTTCAGGTGTTACTTCAGAAATAAATATAACTGACATTTATCTAGAACTGAAGAGGTTTGAAAAGTGTTTTGTATACATTATTTCATTTGAACCTTACAACAATTCATGATATGGATATTGCAAATATTAATTATCATCCTCATTTTGATGAGGAAAGAAATGAGATTCAAGAAAGCCCTGGTCACTCACCCATGTCCATACTTGTCAGGGGTCAATTCAAACATCATTCTTTCCTGTCTCCAAGTGGATTTCTTTCCACTATATCATACTGCCTCTCTAAGAGACAACATGTGAAATCAGAATGTTCCCAGGGTTTCTTTTTTTTCATTTTGAGAGAATTAATGGAAGCACAGAAGAATATCCTCTTCCTCTCCTCCATTTCACTTATTGGTTCCACTTGGGCAATAAGATTAATGTGGTATAGCAACAGACATATCAGTTAAATGAGTGATTTCTGGCTCTAGTCCTATAGGTATCTCTGTACATATCTCTAATAAGTTTAAGGGATAGCATGAAATTCTCATAAAATTAATTTCAGTTAAATTTAACGTTGTAATCTGAGTCCCAAAGTCAAGTGTTGGAGTGGAGTTGGAGAGAAGAGAGTTCAATATCAATGATCTTTAGGAATTGGACTGCATTAATATATTAATATTAAGGGGTGGAAAATAGGAACTAGGGTAACAACATCGCAAAATTCTATTTAGATACAAAGATAAATATGGAGTACAAAGAAATCACTCTATTATATTAGTTATTTTTAACTCCAATGTTATGATTCAGTTTGGGCACCTGTGATTATCTCAAGAAATACCTCAGATATTTAACAGGGTGAAACCACTTACCAAATGCAAAATCATTGGATGCAAAGACTGGAAGGCCAAACCTCTTATTTTAAAGATAAAGAAGCAGTCACAGGAGAGTTAAAATTATTTTTTTCCCAAAATATTGTAACTAGCTGTTTGAAGTCGGAGATTAGCACACAGCAAGACCTCAATAAACATTCCTTAACTCATGAAACCCCAGATTCCTGATTCCCAAACCATTATTTCCACTACACTTTGTACGAATGTTAGACTTTATCATTTATTAATAAATAATAAGTACACTATTGTTCTATGACTGAAAATTTCCAATACTCTATTTCTATCATTTTGACAGTTTAGAGATCTAGCGTCAGGAAACTTTTAGGATAAGTTTTGAGATTCCCCCAAAAATGGGAATTACTTAGATTCTATTAAAAGTGCATCAAACGTGATTCAGCCGCATATGCAACCAACATTTTCAATAGCACAAGAATAATTGCAAGTCTTCCTTTTTATCCAAATCAACAGATATTTTCAAAAAGTGCCTGCCATGTGGAGGGACATGCAGTAAGGAGACAATGGAATTTCAGATTTAGGTTTAATCTGTTGTTATCACATTATGTGTGTGAGATATGAAAGAGTATCTGATTCCCAAGAGAGTCCTTCTCCACCATGAGCTCCCCAATAAGCTGTAGACTCTATCCCACCTCTGCCACTTGTGTGACCATCAACAATCATTTTACCTTTTTTGACCTTTAGATTCCTCATGTGTAAAATGTAGATAGCACCTACACTATCTGTCTCACAGGATTGTAAACTATAAAGCACAGTGTAACTATTAGTGATGTAGTATTGCTACATAGTTTTGTAGTGACAGCAAAAGAAATGCAAATAACATTTAAACACAAGAAAATGTAAAGTGACGCAAGGCACACAACACAAATAAATGAATGATGTAGATAGTAAGTGTTTTGGAAGAGGGGAAGGAAACAAGCATTTTTAAAGTGCCTACTGTGTTCCAGGCACTGTGCTAAGTGCTTTATAAATAGAATATCATTTTGATCACAATAACCTCTGAAAGTAGGTGCTATTATTTTCCCCATTTTATATTTGAGGAAACTGAGACAGACTTAAGTCAAGTTATTTGCCCAGGATCACACAGTTATAGGAGATCAGAGGTACAAGAAAGAACTTTCCTTCTTTAACTGAAGGAGTTAGACTAAATACTTTCTAAGTTTTGTTCGTGGTGTAGCATTGTAAATACCTGGTGCCTGATGCTGGTATTTCTTAGAGCAAAGAGCAAGTAGCGGTTAGTACTTACCTTGAAATGCTGAGAACGAGGCAGTTATGGGACCTCTAGCCTGAGCTACTTTATACACCCAGATTCGCTAGCGCAGCAATTCAGCTTTGCTATATTTGGTGAATAACCGTTCACTCTTTAGATGTAAATGTGTTGTAGCTCTGATCTCTGACACTTGTTAAATTACTTGGATAAATGACGAGTGGATACTGCGTGATGCCAAGTCAGCTGCAGAGGGATTTTGACATTGATCTGAGAGACTTAGAGAGTCCTTGGGGATGATGAGAACTGGAGCAGAGAGGTCTGGAGAAGGACAAAGAAGGGCAGAAGTCAATGATATGTCAAGCTATCAGTATTGTCAATATGCTATACAATGGTGCCTCATTTGTTCAATTCAAATAAAAACTCATTTTAAAAATATCAACAACGTGCCCATCTTTGGGTTTGGTGCTGGGGCAAAGAGTTAATTTAGATAAGATCACAGGGATATTCAGGGAATTGGCCTGCTGAGCTGCAACATCTGGGGACCATCCCTATTGGTTTGCTCCAAGGAGAAGGGGAAGGGTCAATGGGAATTTGGTGGTGGGGGAGAGATGAGGAGCAGCAGGCAAAAAACTATAAATAAGGTGTGTGCAGATCAGGATGGAAACTCCCATTGCACAAATGGAAAATATATAAGGGAAGATATATAAACTAGAAGAATACTGGGGGGCAGGGGAAAAATGTAAAGGGCTTTAATACTCCAGGGAAGAAGCAGGGAAGGCTAAGAGATGCAAAACACAGATCTTTTAGTATAATAGATTCATGTTCTCATGGATGTTAATATTCTATTCATTGCTATAGCTGGAAATCTATCTATGCCTTTTCATTTTGTGCCCATGTTTTTCCATAGATGTTAAACATCTGTTGGGTGGATTTCTTTGGAATAATTATGGATCTCATTGAAGAGGTTTGATTCAATCAGCACAATATTATCCACAAATAGGAACATCTGGAGGATCTCACCATCTATAGAGAATTCTTTTCTCATTTGAACCTTATATATCTTCTATGACAATACCAAGCACCTTTGGTGGGCACACAGTTTCCTGTCTTATGGCTCACTTAACACTTATAATCAGAGGGTCATTGACTTAAATGATCTCTATGACTGCATTTGTCAAGGAAATTTCTACGTTCCTAATACATGATATACTCTCAGCCAGAGAATAGTCCTTAAATTGCTTCTACTGTGTCGGCTGCCCATTTGGGTAGGGGGGGGCAATTAATAAATAAAAAATAGCACGATTTAGTATTTGCTGCATCTTTTAGTCACTGTGACTATATTGTCTCCCATAAAGTATTGTATACAAAATAGACACTGTTTTATCCTCCAGTTCTCATTAAGGATAGTGTCATAGGCCAGACCTGATTCAGGCTTGACCAGTGCTTTGGGTTTGAATCGGAATGAAATAAGACAGTAGTAGACTAAAGGATTTAGAGATAGATGGAAATTTAGGGGGCATCTAGTCCTGCCCCTCACTTTACAGATGATAAAACTAAGACCCAGAAAGGTTAGATGGCTTGCCTAAGGACACACAAATTAATAAGGACTGAAGCAGGATTTGAATACAGGTATTATGATTTTTTAATTATCAAATTCGAAACACTAAATATCTTGGAGAAAGGTTAAAATAGAAAGATGTTGTGACTGTCTCTAGGAATCTAAAGAGCCGTACTCTAGGCACATACAAGTGGAAAGGTTGCCTTGGCAAAAAAATGCTATATTTCCTTAGAACAAAAATAAATGGAGAGAATGGATGAAGATAACTGAGGTGTGGAGAAAGGGAGAAGGATGAGCTCATGACAGATGGCCTAGATTTGTTCAACAAAGTGGGAGGCAAAAGGACAGCTGCTCAGAGTAAAGGCGTTGTAGAAAGTATTGATTGCTTGAGAAGAAAAAAATTTAGAGCAAATATTGATAGAAGTGGAGAGCTCTTAAGGAGGAATAAAACTTGCTGTGCAGCAGTGAGGACCCAAATAAGACTAAATCGATTGATTTTTGTCAGTATTGTGGTGTGATTGACTGCAGGCATGTTAACTAGCTTTGAGGTATAAATTTTAAAGTTATCTCCATCTCTCTGTATCAATCTGTCTCAATTGGTTTGCTCCAGGATCAAGACAGCTAAGTAAGGGAAGTGGAATCAGGGCAGGGGAGATTGATGATGAGTTTGATTTTAGACATGCTGAATTTCAGATAAAGGTAACACTATGCAATATAGTCAAAAACAAAGGCAGAAGAGAAATAAGGTCAAATAGCACAGAGAGGAAAAGGAGGATGAGGAGTGATTGATTGTTACTGTATTTAATGTTTAGAGGGTGTTGATGACTTTTGATAGAGGGAAGTTTCAGTAAAGTGGTGGGGAAAGAAGTCAGACTATGAGGGTTTATAAAAAGGAATAAATGAGGAAGAAGATAGGATTTTATTTTCATAGCAATGATTCTTTTAGTTGCATAGAGTGACATGCAAGACTGGAGTCTTGAATCTAGAAGGAGGACAGTGAAGAAATGAGAGAAAAAATAGGAGAAAGGTCACTTAAGGCTAATACTAAAAAAAATTGGCTGGGCTTGATATTTAGAGTCTGAGAGATGGCAGGGATTCTAGAGAACCTCTAGTCTACTCCACCCCCAACCCCCATGAGGAAATTAGGTCAAAAAGAAGTAATGTAACTTGTCCAAGGTTAACCAGAAAGTTAGTGGCCAAGTCAAGGATTAGAACCTGGGTCTTCTGATTTATTCAAGAGCTCTTTCCACCACATCAAAAAGACACATGAGAAGACACTGTAGCTAATTGTGTTAGTACTATCTGCTCATATCTTACACTTCACATCCAAGGCTTTCTAAGAGCTTTATGTAAGAGATGACTTTTAAAAAGTAGCACAAAAATCTCTGAGTCAGGAATAAGAATTTAAGCGTGAAAAGTTCTAAGACAGGGATATTAGTAATATTAAAGATTTAAATTATAACTCTTTTACTAAACTATACAAAATAGTAGGAAAGGGAGTTGAGAAATCATGTAGTTTGATCTCCTTGTTTTATAGAGATGAAACAAGTCCAGAGACAGGAGGGGACTTTCCCAAGGTTACACAACAAGCAATCTTTTTCTTTTCAATATGTTTTTAAAAGTTTTTACTTCTTTTATTTTTAATTTATGGAATAAAATAAACATTTCCATAACATAGTATAATAAAAAAAGATGATTGTATAGGAAATTGCAAATCTATTATGTGCAACTTGCTATGCCTTTTAAATATATATAATAAAGTTATCGTGTAAATTTCTTTTTTTCTCCTTCCCCTCCCTAGAGATGACTGCATTAGACACAAGTATGTATATACATCTAGTTATCAGATTTTCTC
Source organism: Potorous gilbertii (assembly GCA_028658325.1). Classification (NCBI taxonomy): domain Eukaryota; kingdom Metazoa; phylum Chordata; class Mammalia; order Diprotodontia; family Potoroidae; genus Potorous; species Potorous gilbertii. The sequence continues at coordinate 10,703 of JAQQSK010006491.1, forward strand.
TGGATGCAGATAGATTCTTCCTTCATATGTCCTTTGTAGTTAATTTGGGTATTTTTAATATTCAAAATGACTCATTCATTCAAAGTTGTTCTTAAAACAATATTGCTGTTATTTATATATCATTTATAATTTTTATTAATATCTTTTGTTTTTACATCACTTTAATTTCCTAATGTGGCCCTCTCCCTCCTCTACTTAGTGTGTCATCCCTTGTAGCATGTAATAAAAAAGACGGGGTGGGGGGATGTAGTTCATTTAAACTAAGTAGTGCATCAGTTCAGTCTAATTTTTCATGCTCTGCAAAGAACAGAAGAGAGGGACATTTTCTCACCTCTTCTTTGGACCCCAGATTGTTTATTATCATTACCTAGCTTTCAGATTTCGTTGTTACTTTTTTTTTCCATTTAGACTGTATATATTGTTTTACTGGTTCTGATTAATCTAGTCTCTTGTCAGTTCATCTTCCTTCTTTGTCATTTCAGTCACATGCATTTGTTAAGCACTTAGTATATTCCAGGCATTGTGCTAAATGCTATACAAAGAATTGCCTTAAGGGGAAAACATGGGATTTTGGTTGGGACTTGTAGGAAGCCAGCATGTGGATATAAGGAAGGAGAGCATTCCAGGCATGGAAGAAAGCCAGAGAAGATGTCCAAAGTCAAGAGATGGAGTTTTTTCATAGACTGATTTTTAAAGACAATTTGCAACCTTAGAATTACCTTAACTCTTCCTACTTCTTCACTTTACATATTCAATCAGTTATCTATTTTTATTGATTCTTTATTCATGATATATGATGCTTTCATCCCCTCCTTTGTTTTGCCACTCACAGTCATTCCTCTAGTTTGGACTCTCATCACCTCTTGATTTACCCTATAGATATAGCCTCCTACTTGGTCTCTGTCTTCTTCCTAACCCTCTCTAACACATTCGTTACGGAGCTGTCAAATTAACATTCTGAGGACATAAGCTTGGCCATAGTAATTCCCTGCTCGAGACCCTTCTGTGACTTCCTATTATCCACAATATCTTCATGACACTTCAATTCTTTCAAGATCTGGGACCAGTTTACCTTTATATGCTGATTTTATATCTCCCTTTAATGGAAGTAATCCAGATAAACTGAACTGCTTGCTTATCCTCCAATTAGGAATTCCATCTCCTCCTCCTGTTCCTTTTCATAAATATCTGCTCTATATGTTTAAAATGCCTCTCATTCCCACCTCTATTTCTTAGATTCCTTAGGTTCCTTTAAAGCTCGATTCTCGTCATCCCTGTAATTATTAGTTCTTTATCCCTGATCAGGTTATTTTGGGCTTACTCTTTATTATCACCTGAGAAGGAATTACTGGGGAGGGAAGAAGAAGAGCCCCTTAGTTTCCCTATCATCTCTGTCCCCTCTGCTGACCAAGGGAGGATCTTGTGAACTTCTCAGGGCCAGGGACGGATATTTTCATCAGTGGCCTAGCAGTAGCTCCACAAGAGCAATCATTGGCAGCTGGATCTTCATTGGGAACTGAGGACAAACTAAACATATTACAGAAAGGCAACCTCAAGACTCCCAAAAAAGCCCAACAAAAAAACGACACAATGCCTAAAGGGAACTTCATGAGGACTTCACAAAAAAAGAACCTCTAGCCACCATGAGCCAAGTTCCCATTTGCCATATTTGTTATCTAAATTTGGATTCGCCTTCCCTTGGACTATGACTTTTGAGACTACACCAAAACTTTTGGATGGTTATTTTGTATCAATTGTTATGACTAATATTTACATAGTGTTTAATATGTATCAAGCACTGGCACAGCGCTTCAATACTGTTATCTCATTTGATCCTCACAAGAACTCTACAAGGGAGGTGTTATTTTAATTATTATTTTACAGATGAGGAAACTGAAATAAACAAAGGTTAAGTGACTTGCTCAGAGTCACATATCTAGCAAGTGTCTGAGATCAGATTTGAACTCGTCTTCATCAACCAACTACTACCTTAATAAATACCCCTTTCTAAAAGCTAATCAAGTCTGGCTGACTAATTGATGTTAACTAATAATCATGGATGAGAGGAAATACAATGGAAGGGCCTCATAAATTATATCACATGAGAAAGACACTCTATTTCCTTTTCCCCTACAAACCCTTTAAGGTTAACCCTAGAGCTCTGCTCTCTGGTGACCCAACCTGAAAATGGAAATGGGAATTAGGAAAGTAGATTCAGATAAAGTACCCCAAATCACTAATAATTTGAGAAATACAAATTAAACTCATACCTATCAGATTGGCTAAGTTGACAAAAATGGAAAATAACAAATACTGGAGGGGCTATGGGAAAACAAGTTCTTTAATATACATTGTTGGTGGAGCTATGAACTGGTTCAATGATCCTGGAAAGCAATTTGGAGCTATGCCCAAAAAGTTATATAAATTATGCATAGTCTTAGACCAAAGTCAATACTAATATTAGTTCTATAACCCCAAGAGGACAAAGAAAGAGAAAAAAGACCCATATGTACAAAAATATTTATAGCAGCTCTTTTTTTTGTGGTGACAAAGAATGAGAAACTGAGAGGATGTCCATTAATTGGGGAATGGTTGAACAAGTTATGGTACATAAATGTGACAGAATACTATTGATCTATAAGAAATGATGAAAAAGATGATTTCAGAAAAACCTGCGAAGATTTGTATGAACTGTTGCAGAGGGAGGTGAGCAGAATCAGTAGAGCAACTTATACAATTGTTACAATATTGTAAGAATAGTCAACACTGAAAGGCAGGTATTTTGATCAATACAATCACTAAGCACAAGTTCAAAGGATTCATGAAATGTGAAAAGTGAAACTATTTTTAGATAAAGAAGTGATGGACTCTATAATTCAAAGCATTTAAAAATTTTTTCTTTTATCTATAGCTCTCATTTATCTTCCTTTTTTCTAGCACTTCTAGAAAGTGCTAGAAAAACTCCTAAACTCTTAAAAAATCTCTTGCTTCATCTTTTCTGGGAATTCCAGTTAAGCTCATGACAAAGCTGTGATTACACTCTATGTGTAGATGTTTTTTGGGTCAGTCTCTTCCTCTGGGATTGTATCTTAAAAATCCACTTCATTGCAATACCTTTTAATGAGAAAGAAGGAATGGAGAGAAGGGAGGAAATAAGTATTTATATAGCACTTAGTATATGTTGGGCACTATGTTGAAGCCAGATTTGAAGTCAGATCTTCCAGCCCCAGCGCTCTATCCCCTGCATCACCTAGTTTCCTCAGATGAGAAGTGGAATTCTTATTTTGCTTGTTTGTTTGCTTGTTTGTGTAGTCTACTCCTTGACGTTAGACTTTATTTTAGAGCCAGACTCTACATATTTCTGGAGGGAGTGTTAGGTTAGTACTGCTGTGGTTTTCTTCAGGGTATTGAGTAGTATATTATTCGAGGGACATCTCTAACTGGTGACCTGAAAGCTTTCAGTCCTCCCATGGTCTTTTTATCCAGGACAAAATCTGATCACCCCCACTCCAAAATCTCACTCCCATGTCCCAGGTCTAAGTTCTTTCCACTCCCTTTTGGTTTGAGATTCCTATCTTGGTTATTCAACTGAAGGTTTCAGCCTAAGCTAGAATCTGGAATTGAGATCCCCACACCCCTCCTGATGTCCAAGCCACACAGCTTCTTCCTTCTGTACTTGTTGTAGTAAATGGCTTAAAGCTTATA
>JAQQSK010006492.1:0-14406 GCA_028658325.1 Potorous gilbertii
GGGACTCACAGGTCACAGTGAGCATGATAAGGAGATTTCCCAGTAGAGTTGTTACATATACCAGAAATAATAAAAGAAATAAGATGATGCTCAGTCCTGGAGACTGGGTAAGGCCCACAAAAACAAATTCCTTCACCCTGGTGTGATTTCTCAGCTCCATTAACTTATGTTTCCTCCTCCCTGGCCACCTTGGGAACAAAGATGTAATGGTGTAACTAAGGAGAGTATGGCACATCCAAATTGGCAGCAGAATTTTTTAAGGCAGTGAAAACCCCTGTATAGTTCTTTTTCCTTACCCAGTTTTATGACTTCTCCATGTCCTTGTGTAAAGAAACAGTTCTAAGCTACTCTCCTCTTTGACTATCCCCCTAGGTGTTTTTGTTTATGGAATCTTTTATCTGGTTATGAAGTCAGAGACCAGATATTTATTAGTCTTTGGTCAGTGTCTCTACTCCTTATTCCTGAGGTGAGGACAGAAATGAGACTGGTCCCCTACCTCTATGAAAACTGCGCCAATTATGGAAGGATGACCTTCTCTGCTATGTAGGAGGCAATGGACTCAGAAATGCCAGTATATTGAGGAACAAGAGAACTATATTTTTAGTAGGTCCTGGGTGTGCTGACTTTGAGTCTACTCTCTCTTTGGGAATGGAATAAGGATTAACATAGATCCTACTTACCACATGCTAGTCACTGCGCTAAGTGCTTTACAAATAATATTTTATTTACTCTTAACAATAACCCTGTGAGATGGGTGCTGTTTCTCTCTCTCCATGTATGTATATTTAAGTATTTCCTAATTACATTAAATTTTTTTTAAACATTCAGTGAAAAAATTGAGTTCCATATTCCCTCCTTCCCTCCTCTGCCCCTTAAGAAGGCAAGCAATAAGATATCAAATAAACATGTGAAATCATATTAGCCATGTCACAAAACAAAGCGCACACACACACACATACACACACACAAAACCTTCCTTGGGGAAAGTGGCTTGGACCTTCTCTGTTTTCAATTCCTGACCCTTGACCTCCTATGCTTTTGGTAGGAGGTCAGAGAGCTATTTGTGTTCCCTTTCCTGCACTGGCAGGGAAGTTATTTCAGACAAGAGATACCTTCTTACATTTTATACCAGCCCATGCTACCTATTTGGCCTTTGCAAATCACAAGAGGCCTAGTAGAATGTTGTGGATCTCTGTCCTTGGTGCTGGAAATCATTCTTTTCTTTCATTCTTCCCTTTGTATTGAAACTTTCCAGGGATTAGATCTGATAGTATTTCTGTATGATTCTCAGTATACTCTTGGCGCTCAATAGACAAGCACATTACATCCATCACTGGGGTGAGGCAGGGATCATGTTAGAGGGGTAGGGACTCAGTTTATAGTTTTATTTTCGACTCTAGACAAGCCACTCTGCCTTTATATTGTCCTCAATTCTTTGATTTGTTACTAAAGTTCCTTTTCCTTCCTCCTTCCTTCTTCCCTTCCATCTTTCTTTCCTTTTCCTTCCTTCCTTCCTTCCTTCCTTCCATCCTTCCTTCCTTCTTTCCTCTCTTCCTTCATTTCTTCCTTCCTTCTTACCTCTTTCCTTAATCTACCCTCTCCAAAACCTCATTTCTTTGCATTTACATCATAGTTCTTATTTTCCAAAGTGCTTTCGCATAGATTCTGATTGTAAGATCACAGATTTAGAGCTGAAATGGAACTTAGTTCTACCCTCTCATGAAGCTCAGAGAAGTTCAGCAGATAACCCAAAGCCACACAGGTAGATGAAAGAAATTGATTCCAACCAAGTCCTCTGCCTCTGAAACCACAGGGCTGCACTGTTATTCAGTCTTTGCCAAGACCCCATGAGGTAGATTACAATAGGTTTTTTTGTACTTATTTTAAAAAGTAGAAAACTGACATCAATAATCACTTACTAATCATTAAACATTTATTAGGCACCTACTATGTGCCAGCTACTATGCTAAGCACCGGAGACATATAAGGAAAGGACTCCTCATCAGCACAAAGAGTAATTTATTCACATGTCAGTTACTTGATGGTTAAGCCAAGACTTGAACCTGGGACTGTGGCTTCAAATGGCTGATAGAAGATTTTCATCGGTTATTATGTGGGAGGGGGTTGCAAGTCTCTCTGACCAGCTCTATAATTCTACTACCCTGAAGATAGGCACATTGGCACATCTCTCCCACCTTCCTTGGGTCACCATTTCAATGTGGGGGTTCAAGTTAGGTTCAAGCCCAGTGACAGGACAGAGATGGGCCTTTTTTGCACATGGGCCAGTATTTTCTGACTCAGGATCCTGGAGCTCCATATGTCTAATACTCTGAAGAAGCTTTTAGGGAAATGATAGCAGCTAGTACCACATAGCCTATGTTTGGATGACACTCCCTTCACACTGGCCAGCCTCTATTTTCAGGAGCTATTGTAGTAACTTCCCCCAAGTCCCTGAGACCTGAGGATAATTCTGAATATTTGGAAGCATTAGAGAAAAATCCTTCTTTTTGGCAGCCTCCATTTTGCTCACCTGCTCTTGAAGAACCTCTGATGGAGTAGCCATTCCAAAGGATCAGGCTATTTTGACCTCTTACATCAGGGGTCCATGATTTCACTAGTGGGGAACTTTCATTGCTGATAGATTGTGACCCCTTCTTAACACTAATAGACTATCTTCCTGAGTTGTTGTGGCTGAAATTCCCTCTTGGCTAGCCTTTTTGGTAACGAACATCTCTGGATCAAATGAGTCATCTGATCTAAAATGTTTTGCAGACCTTAAAGTGCTATATAAATGTCTTGCAGTTATTATTTTTAAGCTTGGATAAGAGACACACAAAAATCTGTCAGTGAGGGCTTTCTAGCTTGGTTACATCTACTAGAAACTTAGTACCTTGGTATAACCTTGTAGAGCTCAGTGTCATATCCCAACTGCAGAGAACCTTTGTCAAAAAAAGGGTGGGTGTGAGGGAGAAGCAGAATGGTGGATTATAGCTCTGGGGACCAGGATTCAAATAGGTTTCTGCTACTTTTTGGAATTATACAAGTCAGTTACCTCACCTCAGTTTCCCTATTTGGAAATTGAGAGTTTTGGATCCAAGAATTTTTAAAGTCTTTTCTAGCTCATCAAAAATATGTACACTCAGAAAAAACTCTTGAAAAACATTTATTCACTTTAAATAACAGGTGGCCCAGCAGATAGAAAACTGAATCTATAGTCAGAAAGATCTGAGTTCAAATCCAGATTTAGACACTAGTTGTGGTCCCTTGGACTTAAATCATTTAACCTTTGTTTTCCTCACTTTTTCTTATCTTTGAAATGGGAATAATAAAAGAACCTACTTCCCAGGGTTGTTGTGAGGATCAATGAGGTAATATTTGTAAAGTACCTAGCACAGTGTCAGGCACAGAGTAAGTATTACACAGATGTCTATCTTTCTATCTATCTATCAATCTATTACTATTTGAAATGTACATTTTGAAAAGTATGTATTAATAAATCAGTTAATTATTAATAAAAAAATAAATAAATGTATATTTTTCACATGTACATTTTGAAAAGTATGTATTAATAAATCAGTTAATTATTAATAAATAAATAAATAAATGTATATTTTTCACATGTACATTTTGAAATGTACATTTTGAAAAGTATGTATTAATAAATCAGTTAATTATTAATAAATAAATAAATGTATATTCTTTCACATGTACATTTTGAAAAGTATGTATCAATAAATAAATTAATTATTAATAAATAAATTAATAAATAAATGTATATTCTTTCACTAAAGTCAGAAACTTCAGCCTTTTGTGTCTATAGATAGTGAGCCTGAGTATTTGAAGGTCATGCTATTTGGATGGGAGTGTGGTAACGAGGAACTGAAATTAAAATAAGGGACTCGAGTGAGGGAGCTTAGTGCTGTGGTGGCTAAAGCTCTGAGCCTGCCATCAGAAAAATGTGAGTTCAAATTCAGCCTAAGCCACTTAGTTGGCTATGCTTGCCTCAGTTTCCTCAAAAATAAAATGGAGATAATAATGACCCTTATCTCACAGAGTTGTTATAAAAATCAAATGAGATATTTCTAAAGCACTTTGTGTCATGTTTGGCACATAGTAGGAGCTTAATACATGCTTATTTCCTCTCCTGCCCACTTGAGTTTGAATCTTGCCAATGTCATTTGCTACCTTGTTGACCTTGGATAAGTCATCTAACATTCATGGGTCTCAGTTTCTTCATCTGCACATGAAGAGTTAAGGTTAGGGTTAGAATTTAGGGTTAGGGTTAGGGGTGTACTAAATGACCTCTAAGGACCTTTATTGCTCTAAATCTGTGACTGGATGAATGAGAGTTTAAACTCTCTTGAATCCTGCTAACCAGCAATGGTTTCTAGTAAGGGACTAAGAATACAAAATGTGTCTTTTGTTCTAGGATAATTCTGGCTAGCTTCAGATAAAGCACCACAGCTGTTTGAGCACAGAGGAATGCATTCTCCAGCCATAACAATTCCCAAAGACAGACCCATTTAAGTGGAGGGATGTCACTTGAACTCATAAAACCATAGATGTCTGAGGTATTCAAATAAGTATATATAAAAATGGGGTTGGAGTCAGGAAGACCTGAGTTGGAATTCTGCCTCAGACACTTACCAGCACTATGATCCTGGGCAAGTCACTTAACCTCTCTCAATCTCAGTTTCCTCATCTGCAAAATGGGAATCATATTAGTACCTACCACCTATGGTTGTTGTGAGAATCAAATAAGGTATTTGCAAAGTGCTTTGCAAACACTAAAACACTACATACGTATTATTATTTTTTACTGCATTTATCTATCTACAAACTTTCAGTAAGAGAACAAATCCAGATAAGCTGAGCATATGATATAGTCCATCAGGCAACTATGTCCAGATGTCCCAGCCCTGGAAGCTACTCACAGTTGGCCATCATGCTGTAGCCCTTCTAGGCTAGTAGGATTATTCTTGTCTATTACACAGCTCTTTTGAGCCAGGTTAGGCAGGAACACCTCCACAGAGTACAGCCTAGGCAATTACAAGTAGGCATGAGGGTTCCCTGGTGGGAGGAGCTGGGACAAGGAGGACAAGGAGGCAGGAAGGCACTTAGGACTTAACCCACAGGGGGCCCAACAAAGGACACTTTTTAATGACTTTTTTGTAAATACACTAGTAATGCCAGAAAATTCATCTCAATCCTCTAATGGGATTCACTTTTGATAAATTATTTGAATTACAAGCAAAGCTCAAATTTCTGATAAACAGCAATGCACAGGAGATAGTTTCCAACCACCGCATTTTGTTGATACATTAAGATTGTAAGTATATTAGAATCTTATCTTCTCAAGAACTTGTAGGGATTTTAGAGTCTACCTATTCAATCTTTTCATTTCACATGAAGAAACTAAGGCACAGGGCAGTTAGTTTACTTGCCCAAAGTCACACATATGATAGGCATCAGAAGAGGAATTTGAAACAAAATCTTCTTGAATGAAAGTGCATCACTCTCTTTGCTACAACAATGCAATAACTATCTCCTTTAACTATGGGTAGGGGATGGTTTTTAACTAGTTACAATAAAGGGAGAATTCTAATTGGAAAAATAAGATATTTTGACTGTGTAAAAATTAAGCTTTTATACAAATGAAAAGTAATGCAACCAGAATTTTAAAAAAAGGATATTGAATAGGAAAAAGTTTTCATTAAGTCTCTGGTAAAATTTTGATGTTAGACCAGTGGATAAAATTCAGACTAAAGTACTAGGAAAAGGCAAATTTTTTGTTTTAACATTTTCCTCCAATTACATGTAAAAACATTTTTAAATATTCTTTTTTTTCCCAAATTTTTAAGTTTCAAATGCTCGCCCTTCCTTCTTTCTCTTTACCTTCATTAAGAAGAATGATGTAAGAACTATCTTTTTACTTGGGCATATGCCCAAGCAAAATGAAAGTTCTTTTAGGGCAAGATCGGTTTTTATTTTTGTCTTTTTATCCCCACTGTTATTTTTTTCTACCTTTCAAAGAATGAAATTTTTCATAAATGCCAAACACTCAATTATTAAAATAGCAAGTGGTATCTACTAAAACCTTCAGCAAACATTATATACAATGGAGATAAGCTAGATGCATTTCCAATAAGAACAGGAGTGAAACAAGAATGCCCATTATAACCAATATTATTCAAGGAAAATAGAATGATGAAAAGTTTATGTTTCGGAGAGGTACAGAGAATGAGGATAAAAAAAGGTCATTAGAGTTGACAGTTACAAGGAAAAGGGGAGATAGGAAATAAAGACACAAGTTATAAATGCCTTTCTCAAGAAATTTAAATTTAAATACTAGAACTGGTCAAACCATTCTGGAGAACGATTTGGAACTAACTCTCATACTGTGCATATTCTTTGACTCAGCAATAGCACTACTAGGTTTATATCCCAAAGAAATCAAAGGAAAGGGAAAAGGACTTATATGTGCAAAAAAATTTGTAGCACCTCTTTATGTGGTAGCAAGAAATTAGAAATTGAGGGGATGCTCATCAATTGGGGAATGACTGAAAAAGCTGTGGTATATGATTATGATGGAATGCTATTTTGCCACCATGAACAACAAGCAGGATGTTTTCAGAAAAACCTGAGAAGATTTATATGAACGGATGCAAAGTGAAGTGAGCAGAACCAGAAGAACATTTTTTTTCTTTTCCATAGTAGCAACAATACAATAACAATACTTAGCTACTCTGATCAATACAAAGATCCAAGACAATTCCAAAAAACTCATGATGAAAAATACTCGCCACTTCCAGAGAGAAAAGTGATGAATTCTGAGTGCAGATGGAAGCATATTGTTTTCATTTTATGTTTCTTTCTTTTTTTACAATATTGCTAATATATAAATATGTTCTGTATGATTTCATTGGTATAACGGGTATTGTTTATCTTCTTAATGGATGAAGAAGGGAGAAGATTTGAAATTCAAAAAAGAATTGTTTTTAAATGAATTTTAACCACCAAAGAGAAGAGAGATATAGGACAATAAATATCAGGGATAGATGACTCAGTTGAGGTTTTTTTGAGATTGAGGGAGATAACAGGAATCTTTGTAGTCAGTAGAGAAGTAGCTAGTAGAATAGGAAGATTAGTGAGGGAGTAGACATGGTAGAAGGCGACATCTACTAGAGAAGGCATGTTAGAATGAGATCACATATGCATATAGGAGGGTTTGCCTTGGCGAGAAGGGCCACCTCTCCATGGAAGATGGAGTGAAGGAGCAATGAGCAAAGGGTTTGGAGATGAGGAGAAAGGAGAAGAGGCAGCTCTCAATGAAGTGTCCCAGGGAAATAAGGGGTAAAGTTCTCAGACAAGAGGATAGTAGGGAGGGGAGCTATGGGAAGTTCAAGAAGGGATGAAATGATTTGGAGAAGGTTCTGTGATGATTGGGATGATGGTGTAAAAAATTGCTTTGTTGTAGTGAGAGCCCAGTTGGGATTATGTATCATAAATTTATGTTGCAGTAGAATGGCAGGATGTAAAATTAATCCACAAAAATTATTAGTTTTTCTGTAAATTACTAAGAACCAAAGAAGATATATAGAGATTCTGTTCGAAACAAGTTATTTCCATTTAGTTGTGTCTGACTCACCCCATTTGGGATTTTCTTGGCAAAGATACTGGAGCAGTTTGCTATTTTCTTCTCCATCTTATTTTACAGATGAGGAAATTGAGGCAAACAGGGTTAAGTGACTTGCCCAGGGTTACACAGCTAGTAAGTGTCTGATACCGAATTTAATCTCTTATGTACTTCTGACTTCAGGGCCAGTGCTCCATCCACTGCACTACCTAGATGCCCCACATAGTAAGAGCTTAGAAATGCTTATGGACTTGTCTTGACTTTACTGAAGCATTGTTTAGGTTATTTTTTTTTATTCTCTGCAAACCTGTTTCTAAATGTCATTTGCAAATAGACATAATTTATTCCCTATTTACCTATTCCTAGTTTATTAATGCAATTTCCTCTTTTTTTACTGTTATATCTAGTTTGTCTATCACTGTGTAAAATAATATTAGAGATAGTTAGCATTTTTGCTTTATCTTTGACTTGATTGCTAGTTTTTATCCTTTTCCCACTACAAATAATGGTTTGTGAATAGATACTTTGTTCATATTAAAAGGTCCCCCTATCCCTTTGCTTTAAATTTTTAATCTAAAAGATAATTATAAACTTCTGCATTTGTTGATATAAAATATGATTTAAATTATTTTCTTCAATTCATATGGAAAGACTTTTAAGGCAATAATAATAAGTCAAATCCATTGGCTTTTTGGTTTAGTATTGGAAAGGATTGTGTTTCCTCCAATCCTCTTATGCTACATCCAAAGAAATGAAGAACCAGCGAAAGTAGGAGACGCATCCAAAATCATGCGAGTCATATACAGCAGAAGTCAAATATGATTCCCAGATCTTTTGACTCCAAATTGAATGTTGTCACGCCATATGACATTCATTCTCATCTGGGTATAACTTTGCCTCTTCCTTATAATATCTTTGTGAAATAGTGGAAATATTACCCCCATTTATCAAATGAAGGAAGTGAGAGTCAGATTAGTTAAGTGCCTTATGTTCACATTTGGTGATGAAAGGGATTGGATAAATTAATTAGTTCAAATTCCTTATTTTACATGTAAGGAAACCAAGACATAGAGAGTTTAAGTGACCTGATCCAAGTCACATAGATTGCAATAAATAGCAGAGGTACATTTTTGCACCCAGATCCTCTGACTCCAAGGCCTGGTCTCTTTCCGCTACTCACTACTGCTTTTGTTATTCAGTTAATATCTATTTTAGCAACTATTTCAAGCTCCCTACTCTACCCTCTGTAGCACCTAGATTTTTATGTGTGTGTGTGTGTGAGAGAGAGAGAGAAAGAGAGAGAGAGAGAGAGAGAGAGATTGAGAGAGAGAGAGAAAGAGGGAGAGAGAGGAAAGAAGAGAGAGAGAAGAGGAGAGGAGAGAGGAGAGAGGAGAGAGAGAAAGAGAGAGAGAGAGAGAGAGAGAGAGAGAGAGAGAGAGAGAGAGAACCATTTTTAAAGAAAAGCAAAGTTACAGGCTACTTGGAAATACTCTTAGCGGTTTAAAGAACTTCTAGTCTTAAAGCTTAAATAAACAGAGATTTCTCTGAAAAAAATATCATTTAAGGAATGAGAACTTAATTAAAAGCCTTTTGTTAAGTATTAAAAATTGTCTGGTTATCATTGGAAAGCAACAGAAGATTTCACAAGAATGAACTGGGGGTGTTTAGAAATCCTCCATAACGATGAAAATCTTTTCCTTTTTGTTTTGGGGTTGGAAAAATAATCAGTCAATTAATCACACTATTACAATTTAACCCTGCTATTTCAAACTGTATTTTCCCTATAGTCCAGGTCAAGTACTATAAGCACTTATTTATTTATTTATTTTAAATTATAAATTTATTTATTTAACTTTTTACATTCATTTTCACAAAATTTTGGGTTCCAAAATTTTCTCCCCATTTGTCCCCTCCCGCCACCCCAGTAGACTGAGCATTCTTATTGCTTCTATTCTCTCTGTTTTGATCCTGTCCCTCCCCGAGTGTTGTTGCTGTTGTGGTATATTCAGCTCTTAGCACAGCTACTGGTTCATAGTAGGTGCTAAATAAATGCTTATAGGGAGGCGAAACCAAGATGGCGGAGTAGAAAGACTCACATATGCTAGCTCTGAACCCACAGCCCATAATTATCTATAAAAAGAACTCCCAACAAATTCTGGAACAGTGAGCCACGCAGCAACGGGGTGAAGGAGACTTCCGTTCCAGAGAACCCTGAAAAATTGATACCAAAGGTCCGTCACGCACTGGAGGGGAGCAGAGCCCAGCCCTGCCCTGCCCTGGCTGCACGGCACTGAAGGGAGCGAGCAGATCTGAGCAGGCTTCAGGGATGGAATCTCCAGTGGCCACGAAGTTCCTTCCACCCACAGACGCACAGGTTAGTGAAAGAGATGTCTGGACAGGCTGAGAGGGGAGCGGGGTGTCTCCATGACTCAGGCCCCCTCAGGAGGCAGTGGTAGAGGCAGCGGCAGAGGCAGCAGGTGGCCAGAGGCATCCAGAGCAGGCAGGAGCTCAGCAGTAGCTCCATTATGGAAGGTCTCTGCATAAACCCCCTGAGGGAACTGAGCCTGGGAGGCAGCCCTACCCGCCCCCCCAGAACATGATTCAATCTTACCATGAATATCAGCCAGGCCTCTGATGAAAGCCCTGAGGCTGGGGAGCAGCATTTGAATCTCAGACCCCAAGCACTAGCTGGGCGGATCTAGGCGGGGGTGGAGAGGACTCTCAGAAGTCAAGTAACTGGCTGGGAAAATGTCCAGAAAAGGGAAAAAAAATAAGATCATAGAAGGTTATATTCTTGGGGAACAGATGAGTCCGACCTTCCTCTCTGACGAGGAAGAAAACTGCTTACCATCAGGTAAAGACATAAGAGATATTTGCAAAGTGCTTAGCTTGGTTGCTGGCACATAGTAGGTGCCATATAAATGCTTATTTCTTTTCTCTTCCTTTCCCATTTGTCCCTCACAACCACCCTAGGAGGCAGGTAGTATTTTTGTTCCCATTTTTACAGATGAGGAAACCTAGGCAAAGCATGGTTAAGTGACTTGGACAGGGTCACACAAGTAGGAAACATCTGAGAAAATATTTGAATCCAGGTCTAGCTCTATGGCTGTTGTACCACTCAGCTGTTTCTGTACCCATACTCTGGTCTAGGCCTTGCAGGTGCTACCCTCAGGATGGCCAAGCAAAATGTAGGTGATTCCCTCTTTTAACTGTGTGAGTTTAGGGAGACTTTGGATTCATTCTCAGAAAGAGCATTTTATGGCCACCTCTTAAACTGGGCTGGGCAGACTAGGGAAAAGTCAAGGTCCACTTGGGCTTCTTTCATTTTCACAAGTGGTGAATGATCCAGGAAGTGCCAGAACCTGAACTGTTGTGGGGCCTCTGGGCTTTGCAGCTTCAGAAATCGAGGCAGAGATTGAGTATCTCAGAGCTCCTTCCTCCTCTCATACTCTTCTAGGATTGAAAGGTGGGTGGGGGAAGTCTTATTCATGTCCTGCCTGATGGCTTTTCTGGCACCTTGGCCCATTGTGTGCCAATTTTCGGGTATCACTATGAGACTGAGCAGGGTTGCTCACAGTGTGGGGCGTGGTGCAGGAGGACTGGACTTCCTTTGGGTCACACAAGGTGTACTCCTCTCCCCAGTCTTCTCTTCCCAAGGACATTTTAATCTGGGTGAAAACTGTTTCATGAACATCTAGCATAGCTAGTAAGAATGAAGTGCTTTTAAAATGGTAAACCCTGTTTATAAGAACAAATATTGGGGATGGGAAAGTGGAGGGGAGGTAGGATGGAAATCTTTGACTGTTGTTGGCACTGTTTCATCAGGGTCCTTCTTTCTCCTCAGTTTGTTGCCTCTCTCTGAGTCATGCTGGTCAATAACTTTCATGTACCTTAACAATGAGTCTGCCAAGAGCACCACTGGCATTTCAGGCCTAAGTAGGAGACAGAGGAAAGAGGAAAGAAAGAAAGCAGAAAAGTTGGAGATAAAAAGTGAGGGAGGGACTGATAGAAAGATCCAGAAAGACAGACAGAGAGACAAAGACAGACAGAGAGAGATAGAGACACAAAGACAGAGAGGCAGAGACAAAGAGACAGAGACAGAGATAGCCAGAGCCAGAGACAGAGAGAGAAAAGAGAGGCAGAGAGAGAGGAAAAGAGACAGAAAAACAAATAGAGACAGGAAAACAAAGAAAAAGGCTCTTAAGGAGTGGGTCACCAAAGAGGTCTAGGAAGGTTCCTCCCCGCTCTTCCCCCCACCCTCTTTCCCCTCTCCTTTAGATACCTGTCTCATCTTCTTCACTCTTCATCACCTTCCTTTCTGCATTTTTCTTTCCTTCTTTTCTCCCTCCTTCCCTCTTTCCTTTCCATTTCTTTTACTGTTCTTTGTCTTGCCCTTTCACAACCACCCCCTCTTCTTCTTTACTCTGCATTTTTCTTTCCCTCCCCACTCCCCCTTCCTTCCTTAATGCCATGGAGTTAGAGTTAGCAGGAGATGACTCTGTGTTGGGGTCAAATCACCAAGGTAGCTGTGGCAGCAGAGAATGGGTGGAGAGGTGAAATTCTTTCAGTTCCTTTTTCTCTTCCCCTCAATCATTCTTTCTCAGTTTTTGTCTGACTCCTTTTTTGGTCTCTGTGTCTACAGCCCTGATAGACATGGCAGTGCCCCTAGGCTCCTGTATGCCAAGCTGTGTCCTGTGGCTCCTTCTCCAATTAACTTCATGGATTGCAGGTGGGAATTCTGACATTTTTCTCTAGAACTTGGGCTCTGAGGGTTATAGGATCAGAGTGGAACCCTGTAGTCAGTAGTTAGCCTTCAGGAGGGTACAAGGAGAACCAGGGTTAAGGTATCACAGCAGAAGACCTGTGGGAGAAGGTTGGAGGTTGGGAGATTACTCATCCTTCAAAATGGAAGGGTGAGATTCCCATTGTATATGGAAGAGGTAATGTACCAAAATGATTTTGTGGGTCCTAGGAATGACATACTGCTCCTTTCAAAACACTTTCCTACCTGTCCTCTGATGTTGAAATCATTTTAAAAGGGAGTTGTGTATGTGTAGAAGTCAACTAAACATTTTTTGAAGGGATCTGTGTTGGTATAGGTAAATCCCAGAGAGAGACCTCCCTCTAGGGGGGAGGAGCCAAGATGGTGGAGTAGAAAGATTCACATATGCTAGCTCCGAACCCACAGCCCATGGATTTCTTGTAAAAAGAACTCCCAACAAATTCTGCATCAGTGGAAGCCACACAACAACAAAGTGAAGGAGATTTCAGAGAGAGCCTTGAGAAACTGATCCCAAAGGTCTGTTGTGCACCAGACGGGAGTGGAGCCCAGCCCTTCCCTGGCTGCACGGCACAGAGAGGAACAGATCCGAGCAAGCTTCAGGGATGGAATCTCCAGTGGCCACGAAGGTCCCTCCACCCACAGGAGCTATAGGTCAGTGAGAGAGACTTCTGGACTGATTGAGAGGGGAGCAGGCTGTTTCTATAACTCAGGGCCCCTCGGGAGGCAGCAGCAGAGATAGCAGGTGGCCAGAGGCTACCGGAGCAGGCAGGAGCCTGGCAGGAGATTCGTTACGGAAGGTCTCTGCATAAAGCCCCTGAGGGAATCAAGCCTGGGAGGCGGCCCTGTGCCCCACCTGAGCACCAGAATTTAAGCTCACATTGAATAGCACCCGGGCCTGCCGCTGCAAGCCCTGAGGCTGGGGAGCAGGATTTGAATCTCAGACCCCAAGCACTAGCTGGGCGGACTGAGGCCAGGGGTAGAGAGGACTCTCAGAAGTCAAGAAACTGGTTGGGAAAATGCCCAGAAAAGGGAAAAAAAAATAAGACCATAGAAGGTTACTTTCTTGGGGACCAGATGATTCCTACCTTCCTTTCTGATGAGGAAGAACAATGCTTACCATCAGGGAAAGACATAGGAGTCAAGGCCTCCCAAACATCTGAAATAGATATCCAATGGGCTCAGGCCATGGAAGAGCTCAAAAAGGATTTTGAAAATCAAGTTATACAGGTGGAGGAAAAACTGGGAATAGAAATGAGAGAGATGCAAGAAAAGCATGAAAAACGGGTCAATACTTTGATAAAGGAGACCCAAAAAAATGCTGAAGAAAATAACACCTTGAAAAATAGGCTAATTCAATTGGCAAAAGAGGTTCAAAAGGCCAATGAGGAGAAGAATGTTTTCAAAAGCAGAATTAGCTAAATAGAAAAAGAGGTTCAAAAGCTCACTAAAGAAAATAGTTCTTTCAAAATTAGAATGGAAGAGATGGAGGCCAATGACTTTCTGAGAAACCAAAAAAATCACAAAACAAAACCAAAAGAATGAAAAATAGATAAGGAGAGGCAAAGAAGGAAAATAGATAAAGGAGAGGCAACTTAAAAATTATGAGACTACCTGAAAGCCATGATCAAAAACAGAGCCTAGATATCATCTTTCATGAAATTATCAAGGAAAACTGCCCTGATATTCTAGAACCAGAGGGCAAAATAATTATTCAAGGAATCCACTGATCACCACCTGAAAGAGATCCAAAACTAGAAACTCCTAGGAACATTGTGGCCAAATTCCAGAGTTCCTAGGTCAAGGAGAAAATATTGCAAGCAGCTAGAAAGAAACAATTTCAGTACTGTGGAAATACAATCTGGATAACACAAGATCTAGCAGCTTCTACATTAAGGGATCGAAGGGCGTGGAATAGGATATTCCAGAAGTCAAAGGAAGTACTTCTAAAACCAAGAATCACCTACCCAGCAAAACTGAGTATAATACT
>JAQQSK010006493.1:0-14406 GCA_028658325.1 Potorous gilbertii
AGGCCCACTGTGTAGAAGAGGGATGACACATGTTCTACTTCATCCACAGGGAAGAGCCCTGGTAAATGAGTGAAAGTTACAGAGAAGGAAATTTAGACTGGATAAAAGAAAAATCAATTGGCACTATAGAAAAGTAGAATAGATTGTCTTGGAGGGCAGCAGGCTCCCCATCAATGAAGGTCTTCACATAGAAGCTAGATGCCCAGTTTGGAACATGTTGGAAAAGGGAATTTTGAGACAGTATGCGTTTGGTCAGAAGCAGCTCAAAGTGGTGGCTAGAGATTTGGCCTTGAGACCAGGAAGACTTGAGTTCATGAGTGCCTCAGACATTTTCTGGCCCTGGGATAGTCACTGAACCTTGTGGCATAATCAGGCAACTCCCCAAGGCTATAAGTTAAAAAAAGCAAGGGCTCACCTGCTCTGGGAAAGGGAGTTTGACTACCCTCTCCTCCTAGATACTCTGCCCTACTTGGGGTCTCATGATACTGCTTTCTTTTGGTATTCCAGTGGTCAAGAGGAGAGAAGGGGATTTCTTCTTGGCCTCCTTTGATGGATGGCCATTCATGTCTTACTGCCTGTGCAGGTATGAATGTAGTCTGGAGCAATCTCCTCAGCCCTTTCTTCTCTTTTTACAGTTTCTTTCTGGGTGACCTCATTGGCCCCTATGTTTTCAATTATGATCTCTAGATAAATAACTCCCAAATCTGCATATACAGCCAACCCTGTCAAACTTAACAGGTCCAAAGAAGAATGGATTCTTTTTTCCTTATACCTGACCCTACTCCATCTATTATACCACCCTAGTGCAAAGCTTTGGGGTCTGAACCTTAACCCTTTCTCTCACCACTCTTTCCCATGCAATCAGTTGCCATATCTGGTCACTCTGCCTCCATCTGTCCCCTTCTTACTGCTCAGAGAGTTACCACCCTAGTTCAGACCTTGGACTGCTGCAATAGTCTTAAATGGTTTCCCTACATCCTTGCACAAACTATCTTACATACACCTGCTACATCAATATTTCTAAAGCACAGATATGATAATGCCACTCCTCTACTCAAGAATCTTCAATGGTTCTCTGGTATATTCCAAATAAAGTGAAAACTCCCTGGTTTGACATTGAGAGCCCTTAGTGATCTGAGAAAAGACAACAAGAGCTTTGAGGAAGTCATTCACACAGTGTGTGATGGAGAAGTCCAAAAACAGGGCAGCGAGGTGGAAATGGGGAGAGAACCCAGCTGATCTCCTCCTGCAACGGAGGTTTTGCGTCAGACGGCTTCTCAGTATTGTAGTGTACTTCCTCTTCGGGGGGATGAGGCAGAGGGATGAGTCCTCTCCAAGACTCTCTAGCTAAGAGTCACTTTGGGTCCCAATAGAATAAGCAATGTTTGGGGGAAGGCCTGAAAGGAGTTTCTTAAACAGCCAATTGGGAATTTGTTTGGCTTGACTATGAATATTCATTACTAGTGTTTTCTTTATCCTGTTTTATAAATGGCAGGGGATGTGGGAGGAAGAAAAGATAACCGCTTGTTAATTGAAAATTTTAAATATATTTGTTATCAAAAGAGTCCTTTATGAAAAAGTTCAAAGTAAGGAAAGAAATATCTACATGAGCGAAAAACCATATGGTGATGGCTAGGCGGTCAGGAGGCAGTTCTAGGGAGAAGATACTGATTAGTGAGAAGCTTTAAAAGATTAAGTACAGAAAATATGAATGATTCAGAAAGTTGGTCAATGCAGGTTATCTCAAACCAGATTAGGAATTTCCAAAGGGAGGGATTAATCGGGAAATGAGATTACTCCCTGAAAGAGGACCTTTTATGTGTGACCTCTAAAGATGACTCCTGGACTCTGAGCAAGAATTCAAGGACAGAGTTTTGGACAAAATGGCTACTGGAGAAATGAATGAGATGGTTGGATCTCTGCCATGTTTTTGCTTCCTGATTTATACTGTGGTCATCATTCTTCCGTAAATGTAGGCATCGACCTGTCTAGATTTAAACATTATGCATTATGGTTTTATAACCACATGCAAAATATATAAACCAGACTTGGCTTTCTTTGGATCGAGTTCTATCTCTTATTTTGAAGAGAGAACTCTTCTACCACTGGCCACTTCAACAGTGTTCAATAAATTCTTGATAACTTTGATTGAGTTGAGGTAGAAAAGTAATGTCGTAGAGCTGGAACAATCCTTGGGATCCTATCAAGTCACTGGTTCCTCTTGGCCTCTCAGCTAAATCCTACTTTAGGTAGGAGGTCTTTCCCAGCATTCTGTGCCCTATCCCACCTCATCCCACCTCCCAATGGCTAGCTCTGGGGTGGAGAGCCTGTGACCTTGAGGTGGCCCTCTAGGTCCTCAGGTAGGGCCCTTTGACTGAATCCAAACTTCACAGAACAAATCCTATTATTAATTAATTAAGGCATTCCCCACCCCTGGATCCCTTCCCTCTGAGATGGCTTTCCATTTCCACTGTGAATACTTTATATGGACCTAGTCATCTATATGCTATCTTTCTAAATAGAATGTGAGATCCTTCAGAGCTGGGGTCATATGTTTTCCCCCATTTTTGTATCCCCAGTGCTGACTTATAAAGAGATGAACTGATCTATTGCCCAAAGTCACATAGAGAGTAAGTGGGTGAGACAGGATTTAAGCTCAGGTCTTCCTGATCCCAAGTCCAGCACTCTCCACCAAACCACATAGCAGAAGGCTGGACCTCAAGTTAAAGAAAATAGATTCAAACCCTGCTAATTACTATAAATGTAGCTGGTTTCATTTGTAATGCTATATAATTTATTTTAGGTAATAAACATTAGGATCCATAGGCTGTACCAGAATGCCAGTAGAGTCCAGGGCACACAAATGGTTAATAACTTTTCCTTAAAAACAAATACATCTAATTCCCTAACCACATGGGCTCCCCCCGCTCCCCCTACCCTACTGATCAACACACTCACTTTTGGTAAAGTACTTAGCAGATAAGTACTTAGTGCTCATATTAGTCAGCAGGTATGCATTTAGTGTCTACTCGGCACCAAGTTCCTATTGAGGGGAGCAGCCTAGCAGGGCGCTGTGCAGAAGGAAGAAGGCTTGGAATCAGGAATACTTGCTTTTGCCATATATTGACTGTGTGACCTTGCACATGTCACCTCACTGCCATACTCCAAGCAACCCTCTAAGACTAGAGGTTTCAGAGCAAATGTACCAATTGGTATTGCTAAAGGGAGTTTTCTCACTTGGGAGTCCACTGTAGCAAAGAAGTCTGGAGAAAACCAAACAAAAAACAGTAAGCTAGCTGCTTGGGGTACAGAGAAAAAAATGAAATCACCCCTGTCCTCTAGAAACTCACATTCCATCAGGGGAAACAATGTGTGCATGTAAAGTAAACAAACATACAAAGAAATAAATATATGAGAAGTGGAACATGACCTCCAAATCAGCAGATTATCTCTGGAATATATTGACAACAGAACCCTGGTCAAGCAAGTCATTCAGCCTTTCTATACCCCAAGCTATCTGTCTCAGTCTCTGTTTTTCTCTGTCTCTATCTATCTCTGTCTCAATCCATCCGTCTCTGTACATATCTCTGTATCTATCAATGCATTTCTATATCTATCTGTCTCTGTCTCTATCTCTGTCTGTCTGTCTCTCTCTCCCTCTCTCAGCTGAGAAGGGAAGACATACTTTCCCAGTTCCCAGCACCATGACCCGAAGAGTTAGGTCATATTGTCTCTTTCTTACAAGGTCAACTCTGAGAGGAGGCTGCAGCACCCTGGTGCCATTTTTGATTAAGCTTCCTGGTAAACACACTCCTCCTGCCACACTCATCCCTCCAAACACCCACATCAGCAATCTGAACCATTCTGACAAGAGCCAGCTGACCAGTGGGACCCAAGGTGAAGGTCAGACAGATGTGGGAAGTACCCGAGTCCCTCCCAGCCAAGTGCAGAGCAACAAGGTGATCTGTATGCAAGGGAGATGGAAAAAGTTTGTCTCCCCTTCGCTGTCATCAAAATTCACATGTTTCCAAGTAAGTCAAGCAGCATTTGTCAGGTGCCCACTGTGTGCTGGGAGCTGGGAAACAAAGGCAAAAAGAAACAGTCCTTGCCCTTTGGAATTGATATCCTACCAGGGAAAACAATATGCAACTAATGATGATGCCAAGTGATATGCCCTGGTGGACAGTGAACTTGCCTTAGGATAAGGAAGACCTGAGTTCAGGTACCTAGGAAACATCTTACCAATGGCATAGGCGACTCTCCAAAACTCTATGTTGTTGAGCAGATGCCTATCTCTAGTGGGGGGAAGAGGGAGCAAGTTGGACTTGGCATCAGGAAGATCCAAGTTCAGATCTCTGCCTTTAAACCATCCCTAGCTGGGTGACCTTGGGCAAGGCATTTCACCTCTGTGCCTCAGTTTCCTTCCATGTGAAATGGGGATATCAAAAGACCTATTCTACCAAAAGAGTATCTGTATAAAAAGAGATGATAATTGATACATATATATAATCAAACAGAGAGGTAAAGGCAGATGGATTGTGCATTGCAAATCTTAAAACTTCATATAAATATCAGCTACTATGATTTTGTTCCTCTTGGAAATTCCCTAGACCAATGAAATCAGAAGTTCTGCCCCACCCCCCAAAAACTGCACACACACACACACACACACACACACACACACACACACACACACAGTCCTTACTCTCAGGAACTTACATTCTATCAGAGGAAACTAATAAATATGTATCTATAAATAATTATATGTCACACAAATTTATTACATGCAATATGTAATATGTATTAGACACATAATATGAGGAATATATATGTGCACTTAAAATATATACAAGTATTACACATAAAGAACACACAACACACACCCTCTTTTTCTTAGGTTGGGCAGCTCTGAACCCCTCAATCCGCACTTTATCTACTGCCCCACCCTACCTCCAGGAGGTTAAAATTCTTCCGGAAATGTCAACACCTCAGAGATGAGTGATCTTCGTAAGCTAAAGTGAATTCCTCTATAGCTCAATCATCTCTGAGAGTTGTCTCAAACGCGAGTGTCCGGAATAAAACTCTGGATTTGCTGTCAGAAAGACTAGATACAGAGCAGTCATGGGACCTTAGGTCAATCACTTAACCTCTCTAGTTCTCAAAATGATTGGAGTGGCATTCGATGGCCCCCAAGGTCCTTCAGCTCATAAGATATGATCTTGCTTTCTTAGAGACAAGATTATTTTTTTATCTATCTCCAAGATAAAGTGAGTTATTTTCATAACTCATTGCATGTTGGTTCTCATTCATACGAAGTCTTTCTGACTTGGTAGGACAAGCCAGAGGCTACAACAGTCTTCAAAAGACAATAATAAAATCCAGCAAAAAAATTTTTAGCAAGTACCTACTATGTGCTGGGCAAAATGGAAAAAAAAACACCCTCAAGCAGCTTACATTCTAAGGGGATAGATTCATGCTTTTTTTTTTCTTCATTCTACCCCACTCATTGATAAATCCAGAAATGTAATAATTTATTAAATTTTATTAGTTTTTTTATAAGTGCCTACTATGTGCTAAGTGATGGAGACATAATCTCAAGGAGATTACTTTCTCAAGGGGAAGACTCCTATTAATTCATTTCATCCAGCCTTTTCATTTTAAAAGGAGGAAACTGCAGCCCAGGTGCCCTGCCCAAAGCTACACAGCTAACACATGGAAGGAAGAATTCCACCTCTGGTTGTATGATGTATTAGCTTACTAGTGAGTCAGAGGTGAGAAAGAGTTACCCAGGGGGATGCACGCACGGTGCTCCTGGCTGAGGGCAGGAAAGATGACTCAGTGCAAGACAACACACACACACACAAAAAGGTAAAGACCTTCTCTGCATTCTGGCCTTTGATTTTCTGGAGAAAGCCCCTTAAAACAGGAAGTCCTTGAGGGCATTCTTACAGGGCAAGCACATGTTTATTCCCAGATTTACCCAATCACCTTATGAACGACCCATTCAGTGACAAAGGAGGAGAGTTTAGCAAGAAAACAAAGATCGTTCCCATTAGGACTAGAATCTTTCTAGATGGAACCAAAGTTTGAGTCCCAACCTAGCCTCAGTCAAAAGGAGTTAGGGAAGGGTCTAAGACTAGGGCATTGATCCATGAATCAGGCAATTATTAAGCAACATCTGTATGCTCATATATGCTCACACACACACGTATATATGAACGAAACACCTCTTGTTACAGAGCTACATTCTAGTCATTGGAAGCGCTACTCAAAAATCCCAAGGTTGAGGCTGGCACTTTCAGAGGAGGCTGCCGTGATTGGGCAGAACAGACAATGCATCCCTTTCTTGACAATGTCACCCTTAACCACAGTCCTTACCTGGCCAGGAAAGCTTGGTTGGGGTAGAAGGCTAATTTCATCTCCAGAAATCAGGACCATGGAGAGCCAACCCGAACCCAACTTCTCCCATTCAAATCAACCTGAAATTCCATTACAACACACAAACACTATCCCCCAATCCAAGTCATGCTCA
This sequence comes from Potorous gilbertii, assembly GCA_028658325.1. Lineage (NCBI taxonomy): Eukaryota > Metazoa > Chordata > Mammalia > Diprotodontia > Potoroidae > Potorous > Potorous gilbertii. The sequence continues at coordinate 6,533 of JAQQSK010006493.1, forward strand.
GAGTAGAGGTAGAGGTAGAGAAGAAGTGAAGTCTAAACTCAAAAATTCCAATAGATCTGCGATCTCATTGATCATTTGAAAGTTTCCTTCATTGAGGACGCATGGCCATCCTGTGCGACTCTTTATCCTCCCACAAATTCACAGTAGGCAGTCCACCTGCATTCTGTGGACTTCTTCAATTTCTTATGATATTAGAAAAACAATAGTATAGTATGTGGGTTGATCATCTATTATTTTTTCTCCTCAACACATTATCATAGGATTACAGACTTAGAACTGAAAGGTGCCTTTTGGGTTAGAGTCTAATCTCCTTCTACAGATGAGAAAACTGAGACCCAGAGATATGACTTGCCTAGGTTTACACAGCTACTAATTTTTGGCAGGATTCAAACTCAGGTCTTCCTGATTTCAAATCTATCACTCTATCCCACTACGCCACACTATTTCTAGGAGGTTAATTGACTTAAAACTTTATGGTCGGGTTAATCAAGTCAAATCAGCAAACATGTATTAAGTGCCTACTGTGTGCCAGCTGCAGGTTGACCTTAGTCCATGAACAATGCTTAGTCTTGTGGACACAAAGAAAGGTAAAAACAGTCCCTGTTTTTAGAAGCTTTGAGAGACAATATGTAAATGACTATGTACAAATAAGATGTATGCAAGAATAAAGAGAAAATAACCTCAGATAGTACTAGCATTAAGGGGGTTGGGGTGACAGATGTATTATTTGAGGGAAGGCAACATATATTTATTAAATACCTATTATGTGCCAGGCATTGTGCTAAGTGCTCTACAAATATTGCTATTTATTCTTATGACGCTTTATGACCTTTATTGTACAGTTGAGGAAATTAGGGTAGACAGAGGTAACATGACATGCCCAGTTACACAGCCAATGAACAAGTGTCTGAGGCTGCATTTGAGTCCAAGTTCACCACTCTATCCACCAGGTCAGGTAAGACGCCAACCTTTTCTTGGTCGTTGCTCACTCGTATGTTTCCTAGATAACATCCTGCCCCTCTTGTTCTTCAGAGTTTCTTGTTGGTTATATGTTGCAAACTTCTTCATACAAACCATGGGTCTCTCTGCTATAAATGTATTACAGGATAACAACAATAAGTCATCATTGCTAACATTTATATAGTGCCCACTATTTAATCAACACAATAACTAACATTTACACAGCACCTACGCTGTGCCAAGATCTTTACGGCTCCTCACAACAACTCTGGGAAATAGGTACCATTATCCCCATTTCATGGTTGAGGAAACTGAGGCAAAGAGAGGGTCAGTGACTTGCTAGAAAGTGTCTGAGATTTTGAACCCAGGTCTTCCTAACTCCAGGTCTGGTGCTCTATCCGCTGTACTACCTGGCCACAGATTTAAAGCTAGACAGGACCCCAGGTCATCTAATCCAACTCATTTGTTACAAAAAAAAGGGGTAAATGGACTTGTCCAAAGCCCCACAGTAAGGGGATATCAGAGCCTGAATCTGAAGTCAGGTCTGACCCACCACTTTTTTTAGACAGTGAATAGATTTTCTTAAGTTGAACCTGAAAAGAGGGAATTGGATTACTCCAGGGAGGAGGGGTAGAGAGAGATATGCTGCACACCAGTTCCAAAGGAAGGGTGGAACCCAATGTGCAGAGTGAGAAGCCCCAGGGGTAGGTTTTAAAGGAAGCTGAAAGAAACAGGGAGAGTCCTGCGGGCCAGGACAGCCTGCCAGGATGGCCCCCAAAGTCCATTAGTAAGTGATCTCCTCTGGGTTTCCATTCAGCTTACTTTTTTGTTTCATAAAAGGAAAGAGAAAATAGCCGGGTGGGTGGAGAGACTGCAAACAAACGGGCTCAGCACTTCCAGAGTTCTTTTTGTGTGTGCAAAGACCTCTTGAAATCACTCCTTCCTCCATAGCCTGTAATCATCAAGAGAAGGGATAGAGCCAAGAATACTGAGTGCCCATCCATGTGGAGAGCAAGCACCTGGCCCCACCCAGCTGCAGAAGACAAGCCTGCCTTTCCTTCTTTTCCTTCCAATCTCATGCACTAAGCTTTCCGTAAACCTGTCCCCTGCCCTGGAGGGGTGGTTGTGTGCATGCTGAATGTATTTTATTCTTTTACAGAGTCATGTTCTGCCTGGAGCAGAGAGTATCCACCCACCATATTACAGAGTGAAGTGTGGCTATAACATCATGTAATGGTGTCCATGGTAGCTCTTGTTTTCTGCAAAGGGAGCTGCTGGCCTTTCTATGGTCAAATATTCTTAAGTACCTCCTCCCCCATGTTTCAATATGTGATTCCAGAGTCCATTTTGTTTATTTGGAAAAACCCTCTTTTGTTACAAAGAATGAGGAAAAACTGAGTCTGAATCTCTCCCCTTGCATTTGTAGGATGTGTAACTATTGGCAAATGATTTGATTTCTTCCGAGTCTCAGTCTCCTCATCTGAAAGATGGGTATGAGAGTGTCTATCTCATACACTGATTCTAATTCTCCACTGACACTATTTTCAAAAAACCCTAATGCAGACATCATAATGCAAAAAAATGTCCCTTCCTATTCACTCTTACTCTTGGAAGACTTAAAACTTGCAGACAAGAAGGCAAAATATTGTGAAGATGAGCAAACCAAGGCATATCCTAATTATGATAGGACAATATACCTAAGGTACTTTAGGCACCTGGCCAACATCTCTCATTTTACAGATGAGGAAACTGAGGGAGATTAAGTGACCTGCCACAGAGTTAGTAAGGTCATAGATAGAGCATTGAACATGAAGTCAGGAAGACTCAAGTTAAAACCCAGACTCAAACATTTATTAGCCTTGTTACTCTGGACAAAACCACTTACTTGGCCTCAGTTTCCCCATGTGTAAAATACGGATAATTAGTATGTACTTCGTAGGTTTGTTGTGCCTTAATGGCACCACAGAAATGCTAGACTATCACTGGGCATCGGAAGCAGGATTTGAACTCAATATCTCTCATTTTACAGATTAGGAAACTGAGGGACATTAAGTGACATACCACAGAGGAAGTAAGATAGTATATAGCGCATTGAATGTGAAGTCAGGAAGCATCAGAAGCAAGATTTGAACCCATATGCGTGGACTTCAGAAACAGTGCTCTTGTCCTTGTTCTTCGCTGGTTCTCTAACAATACCTCAGCTCTACATAACATGTCCAAGCTTACCAAGCATTCCCTTCAACATAGTCATGATATGGATACTCAGTGTATCACCATGTTTCCTTTACAGGTGAATTAATAAGGCAGGTAGAGCTCAAGCTGGGGTCTTTTGACTTTTGTACTGTTATAATGCTTCTGAAAAACCCCTGGTGTCTCCCAATCTCAGAGCATTAGTCAGAAGAAACTTCAGTGGCTGCCACCCAATCCAGAATTCCCTCTATAACACCCAGGAAAATCCTCAGTATCACCAGGCAACCTTACTTTTGGACCCCTCTGTCTGACTTCTGCACCATGTCCCAGGACATTTGTTACTAGGATAACCTCAGCATCCTATAGATCTCATCAGCCTTGATGCTCCTCCTCCTTACTACCCTTTGCCTCTTGATTGGAGGGTGGCCTCAGGAACTCTAAGCCTCCCTTTAAGGAGAGTGCCCAGCTCAGACATCTCATTTCTCACCTGATGATTCTACTTTGGGGCTCCTCTGATGACTTCTCCACCAAGCCCCCACAGAAGCTACCTCTCCCCCTTCCCACCCCTGCTTTTCAGGTTCCTTTTGTGTGTGGTCTTCTCCCATTAGATTGTAAGCACCTAGAAGGCAGGAAATGTCTTTTTCTTTATTTGTATCCCCAGCACTTAGCACACAGTGCCTGGCACTGGAAAGTTGGTGAAAAGTTCTTGCTTGAACTTTATTCAGTCTTTGCACAAAAATCCCTAGACCCTCCCCTCCTCCACCTCCACCCAAGGTAGCCTATCTCACTTCTCCATTGCTTAAATTACTAGAAACTTGTTCTTTCATTGGTCAGTCCAGACTTTCCTAACACTTCTCTCCATTGCTCCTGCCTCTGCCTTCTAGGGCCAAGAGCAAATCTAACACTCCTTTCACTTGGGAGCCCTTAAAACATCTGAAGACAGCTGCAGGTTGACTTTGGCATACACAATGAAGTGTACAGAGAGAAATTTGCAGCTTCATGGCCAACGCTCTTCTTCTGTTCTTCTGTGTACATGGAAATGCCCATTTTATTTGGTGTTTGTTAATTTCAGAAAATTGTTTTTAAAAGATGGCATCCTGCCCTCCCCTTCCCCCAAAGTCTTTTCTACAGGCTCAGCCCTCCCTCACTCAAGACAAAGTCAAGCTCAAGTCATATCATCATTTCTCTGATGGCATGGTCTTCTTCAACAATGAAGAACCAACATGATTCTCCAGGCTAAACACACCTACTTCCTTTAGCCAATACAAGTAGCATGAACTTAAGACCTGCTACCATTCAGGTTGACTTCTCCTGGATGTGTCCAACTTGCTCATCACTGTTCTTCCTAAAAATATGGCATCTAGAATCGAGTTGTTGTTCCATCATTTCAGTTGTGTTTTACTTTTCATGACCCCATTTGAAGTTTTCTTGGCAGAGATACTGTAGCGGTTTGCCATTTCCTTATCCAGTTCCTTTTGCCTTTGAGGGAACTAGGGTCAACAGTTAAGTGACTTGCCCAGAGTCACACAGCTAGTAAGTGCCTGAAGCCAAATTTGAACTCAAGTCTCCCTGATTTCAGGCTCAGCACTCTACCCACTATGGCACTATATAGCTAGCTGTTTCCTAGAATTGAGCACAGTTCTCTAGGTGTAGTCTGAGCAGGGGAGAGGATCATGGGAAGTCACCTCTTCCTCCTCCTGGATACCAAGTCTAAAATTGCAAACTGAGGTCTAGCTGCTATGTCATAGAACCAGAATGGGGCCTCGAGGCCTCAGGTTCCCCACCCCTGTCGTAGAATTTGCTAAGAGTTCAAATCACACTCACTTATCTATGATATTCAGATAAAACCTTCTTCTACTTTTTGAATACTGGGACACTGGTCCTTGTCCAGTCTTATGACTCCCCTTCTTTTCTCCATGGTCCTTCTGAGATCACATGGAGGGTCTCCACATCCACACATATAGGGCTATTCCATCATCTAGGGTCTAATTCATCTAAGTGAAACCATTTAAATTCAGAGAAAAACTTCCTATCTCCTCAATTATCTTGGGACTTTAACTATTAAGTTTTGGTCTTTTCTCATTCTAAGTCCAAAGGTTGTAAGACAACAGATTAAGCATGAAAAGAGATGTTAGAGGTCATTTAATCCAACTCCCACATTTTACAAATGATTACATGGAGATCCAAAGGCATGTCCAAGGTCATACAGATTGTAAACAACAGAAGCTCGATTTGAACTCAAAGTCTTCCGAATCCCAACCAGAGTCCACTGAATCTCCTTTGAATCAAAGAAAATTTGAGCAATATTAGAGCTGAGTAGTTTTCCTTCTCTTGGTCATTTGCTATCATCAACCTATGTATATGGAACACTTCCTTCCAATACTACATGTGTATGTGTGTGCATATGTGAATCTCCCTTTTCTTGTTGCCTTTAGAGTTACTGTCAATTCATTCTGACCTCTATCACAGTGGAAGCTTCTCTTACAGTGTTCCTTTACCTGCCCGGGCTCATAACTTATATGCACATCTTCCTAAAATCTGAGTTGACCGATATGAATTTAGTCATGTCTTTAGACCTCTCCTCTTTTCTTTCCCCCATCCACAGAATCATAATCTGGCAGTTACTTGACTGCTACTAAACCCTAATGGGAAAACAAGCTCCCCTCAGCTCTTCTCTGTGTGAAGGTCCCAAGGAGGAATCCAGTCTCCGGGAAAAGTGAATCTGATTCACTCTTATCACCTCCCTCCTCTTTCCAATGTCTTCCTGCTGACATTTTTTACCCTTTCGGTTTCCAGGAGATCACACTTGATCCTCTAATTCACTTCCTCAGTTTTGTCATGAGCTTCAGTGGATTCCTGGTCACTGGTAGAATTATGAGTCTACACGAATTTGTTCACTTGGGCCTTGAGGCTTAGTAGCTCAGAGTAAAGGAATGCTTAGAAAGGTCATTCCTGTCCCAAGGTGCCCCTGGGGACTGGGCTGGAGCAAGAGAATGACTAGGGATGAGGGCAGTTCTGAGATCCCCTTCTGGAAGGGGCCCCAGTGACAGCTGAATCATTTGTAAAATGCTGAAATTCAAGATTTTAGTAGGCAAGTGTTTGCTCAAGCCGTAAGATTAGGATACAACCTCAAAACTTCTGATTTCAAAATCAGTGCCCTTCAATCTGTTATGACTCATTTCTTTGGAGCTACAGAGAATGTATAAACATGACCCAAGGACTCCTGCTCACACCTGGGATTCCTCATTGAATTAGAACTTTCAGGTAGAGCTATCTCATGGCTACTCTCTTTCTGTGTCTATACAGGCTATTCATACCCAATGGCAAGAGAAATCTCTCTTCCAGGGTACCCATGAACTCTGTGGACCCAATGAAGGCCCAACATGATTACCTTGGGGAAATCCAAAGGCCAGAAAGAGATGGAAGAGCATATTCCCTCCTTTCCCAGCCTTTCAGTATCATCTTCCCTATGAGCATTATCCTATCTGTGACTGATGCTGTCCCAGAGATGCTTTCAGTGAGCTTATGTCCCCATCCTTTTATCTATTAAAACAGCTCCTTTTCTCCATCTGTGCTACACCCTAGAAAACAACCAGTGTCGGAGGATGAAGGCTTGGTTAGCAACTTGTCCCAGGACTTCTGGCTGAATTAAGAAAAGAAGAAGATTACGGGACTTTTAATTGTTGAGCTGAAAGGGACTTCAGAGGGAAAAGGGTCCAATCTCCCCTCCCCCATTTTACAGATGAAGAAAATGAGGCCCTGAAAAATATACCTGGTCAGGTATATCTGAGGAATGACTTGAATTTGGGTCTCTGCTGCCTCTAATAATCACAACATTAACCAGTACCATTACATAGCACTTCAAAGACATGATTTCACCCTATCTACAGAACTACGTAGTCAGTGTTATGATCCCTTTATTACAGACGTGGAAACAAGCTCAGACACATGAAGCCATTTACCCAGGATCAAACAGGCAGTGGTAAGATTGGAACCATGGTTTTCCTGACTCCCCTACAGACCTCCTTGCCTCTCACGATGGATGAATGGGGCTAGTGGGGGCACGTAGGCCTTTAAAACAGTTTTCTGCAGTGTCTGATGAACCTGTGGCTATTTCTGACCCACTCCCAGAGGTGATATTTACAGTTAGGTATTCAAGGGTCAGGAGACAGATAACTTTCTCCTCCTTATTGCCTTGCCCCTCATATCAGGTCACTTCTTTCATTTGGCTGGCTTCCTTAATCCAAGTATTTCTTCAATACCTAATCATGGCAGAGATAACCCTGGGTTCTCAGAGGCTCTATTGGCAATCCCTACCAAGTGGGAGAGGTTTTGAGTCTTGACAAGCTGTGAAGTCCATCGTCAGCTGAGCTCCTCACCAAAGGCCTGGCCGATACTAGGTAATACATTTTTCAGGAACAAAAAGGGAAGACAGTATGGTCCAATGAAAAGACTGCTCTATTGGGTCAGAGGAATGGAGTTCACATTCCGACTCTTCCACTTCCTTCCTGTTGAATCATTTCAGCTCTGTGGGTCTCACTTTCTTAGTCCATAAAATGTTTGGATGGTGTCTGATGAACTATTCTTGGGACCTAGAAAGGCACAAGCCTTGGAAAGGCTAGGAGGGGCTCTATGTCTGTAAATCCAGCAGTCACACAAATAGACTCAGGAATCCCTTCTATTGCTCAGCTTGCCTTGCTAAAAGCCCTTCGGGCATGGAGTTT
>JAQQSK010006494.1:0-14405 GCA_028658325.1 Potorous gilbertii
TATGCCAATGCTCCCCCACTACAAAATGTCCAATAGAGCGTTCATGATGTAAGAACTAAGACTGGGAGAGAGACTGTGGCTGAACAGGGTGACAGAACAAAGGACCTATAAAGTAGCCCTCTAGTCCTAAAATCTTAGAATGGTTATGAATGGTTCCACATAAAGAATCTATGCCACAAAGGATCTTATTTCAGCAACATAGGGGAAACTCTGGTGGGAGTAATTTTTTTCTACCATGAGCAATTCACTTTACCTCCCTGTATTGTTAATGTTTTTTTTTGTTTTATTTGAAGATTTTTCCCACCCATTAATAGGTCCATGTAATCTGCTTACACCAAATGGAAGCCTAAGTCACATGTGGGGGAAGTAGTTTGCTGAAGAGGTAGAACAGGAAAGGGTGGAACAGTAAGAGACAGAGCTGGAGCAGAGATGAGAGAAAGTTAGTCAGACTAGTCAGAGCTGGGAAGGACAGAGAAGCAGGCAGCTAGGATTGTGAGTATTTGTTTATGGGAAGGCTTGATAATATATATATATATATATATATAGATATAGATATATAGATATATGGAGAGAGAGAGAGAGAGAGAGAGAGAGAGAGAGAGACTTTTTAGTTACTATCATGGATTTCTTTGTTACTATGATGGATTTGGCTTTCTGGTGTTTGAATAAATGTTTTGGTTCTGTCTTCTACATGGAGAGTCTGTGGTATTTTGGGATTCAGTACTGTACTGGCATATTCATGGCCTCTATAGGTGCTATGAATATTGCATTGGTTCTACACTTCCTTGACCTCAGATTCCTCAACTAAAGAGAGGGAGGGAAGGGTGGAGGGAGAAGTGGAGAGAGAGTGTGTGTATATGTGTGTGTGTGTGTGTGTGTGTGTGTGTCTGTTGGGGGTAAGGTGGGGTAGAAGGGACTTGATTACTACTTCTTCTACTACTTCTAGATCTATGATTCTATGAGGTCTTAGAGTCATCTGAAATTTCTCATTTTTGTTTTTTGCCACTGAAAGTAGATCACAAATGAAATTATAATTTCAACTGAAAAAAAAAAGTAGCATCACTTAAAGCAATTGTGGAAGAAAAATTCCGCATCCTGCATTTTGTGTATAAACCTGCTAGAGACACATTTATTAACTAAATAATTCTAATTCTAAGCATCTCTGCTGAGAGAGGAAGATATCCAAAAGGTGCAGATTTCCCTCTATGAATTTCTCTACAGGAGCCATTTTCGAAATATCATTTATAGGGTTAAAAAAAAGGAACTTGTCCTAATCTGGTTTACACAGTGGGAAAAAGTCTAGGCAAAAGTTCTACTTCAACCAGCAAGATGCTAAACTCTGGGGAAGCCTGGAAAATCATTTTTTCCCAAACCATTCCATAGTTCCTGCTAAGGATCCTTCTTTCAGTATGGCCAAAGGGCAACTCAAGAGATATTTCTGTTAATTAAAGTTACCAAAAACTTCTTCCTTCCATTAAAGCTGATCGTTACCTTAGTCACTTCGGGAAGAGGTACTTACAGAACTGATCAGATAGCCCTTAAAAAACTGGGTAGGTCTTTCAATAAAGGTAATATAAAAAGTCAATAGAGGTGACATAAAACGATTTTGGTGTAAGACATTAGAAAAACTGATGACTGTCTCATTCAAGGACCTGTGACTTAAATACTGTCTTAATATTATTATATAATATGTAACCTAAAGAGTAAAATGAAAAGGGGGTAACTTACTAAGAGGCAGTAGCATAGTCTACTGAATGTGAAGCCACAAAGACCTGAGTTTGAATTCCAATTCTACAACTAGGTAGGTATGTCAATGTCTGACATTAAGCAAGTCATCTCATTCTCTGGGCCTTAGAATCCTCCACTATGGAACTGCCTTTGGGATGGAGATATTTAGCAGAGACAATGACGTTGACATTCTAAGTCTCTAAGCATTCTAACCTCACCGGCTCTCCTGAAAAAAAAAATGGATGGAAAGACTATTCTACTACTTAAATCTGCAAAATAAGAGAGTTACACTGTGTGTTTCCTAAAGTACCTTCCAACTCCAAGGCTACTGTCTCATCTTGTTACACTCAAATGACTATTTAAAAGTTAACCTTTAAGCCTCTCAGGGCACAGGAGAGGAATATATATAGCTCCTTGGAATACTTAATATTTGAGATATTCTACTGCCTCAAATAATGGGGGTGGGGGCAGATGGTAAGAATTATGGTAAGAATTATGAAATAAATCTACCTTATCAGCATATCTCAGCATATCAGGAATTTTTTTCATCTAAATTCCATCTAAAGCATCCTTCCTTTTCCAATAAAAGGGAATACTTCTATTAGAAAGCCTTTAAACATGCTTACTATTTGATAAGTCAGGGTTCATCTACTGCAGATATAATTTTTTTTTCCTCATTTTTCCATTAGATTCCTGAAGAATATGTATTCAAGGTAAGCACTCTCAGAAAATAAGTTGGTACTTATGTGGGTGGGATCTGAATCCCCAAAAGGAAAAGATCATGTCTTTGGGATCTGGACTCCCCAAAGGAAAAAACCCTGGTCTGCACCCTACCCCAGTCTAGACCACCATTCCCTTAATTCCATCTAGACTCCTCCATTCCTCACAGTCTTCAGTATAAAGTGCTCAGATTCAATCTGGCCCACTTATCAGTACAAGCATCACAATGCTCAGATTCCTAACGTGTATAGACAATGTTTAGATTCCTTAAGAGTCTGGTCAATTTAGTGGATATTTAGAATCATACCCTCTACTGGTATTCTAACAAGTCTTGTCTTTGACTGAAAGAAGGCTTGGGGTGAATTCGTTCTAGGCAGGACCCACACATCACTATTTCGAGGTCCCAGAACACCTAAACCTCAACAGGACAACTTGAAATTCAACTTGTTAATACTAAAACTTTACATTTGTATAGTGATTTAAGGTTAACAAAACATTTTCCTCACAACAATTCTGTGAGTTATGTTATTAAGCCAACCTTATAAATAAGGGAACAGAGACCCAGAGAAATTAAGTAACTTGCCTGTGGTCACACAGTAAGTCACAGTCAAGATCTTGAGTCTAAGTTTCTTGATTCCTCATCCAAATTCAGTTTTTCCAGGCTGCTGGACAGAAAGACATGAGCTCAAAGTCAACTAAGATACATGTGTGACCTTGGGCAAGTGATTTAGCTGCTTTCAGCCTCAGTTTTCCCATATGTAAAATGGGGATTACAGGATTGTTGCTATGATCAAGAGAGATAATACGTGTAAAGCATTTTAAAGAGCTACATGTGTACTAATTATCATTGTTATAAAAATTATACAACCAAGTCTATCAGGTAGTAAAGAATTCCTAAGCCACCTTCTCATCATCACAAATAGACAGTCAAGTAACTGATACTCAGCAAAACATTCTGACGCATAAAATATGTGATGTACGCTATTAAAGGTCATTGCTTCTAATGCATTGGTGACAATTTTCATTACTTTAAGGCACAACTCAGTAACTTCAGCTAAAGTAAACAAAATGTGGCATAGCAGGATGTAGGGGCAGCTAGGTAAAAGAGCAGATACAGTGCATGGCCTGGAGTCAAGAAGACTCATCTTTCTGAGTTCAAATCCAGCCTCAGACACTTACTAGCTGCGTGACCCTGAGCAAGTCACCTAACACTATTAGCCTCAGTTCCTCATCTGTAAGATAAGCTGGAGAAGGAAATGGCAAACCACTCCTGTACTTCTGCCAAGAAAACCCCAAATGGGCTCAAAAAGACTGAAAGGACTGAACAACAGCAGAGTTTCTGAGAGAGGCCAGTTCTTGATGAATTGAGAATTAACATATTTACAGTTTGAATGCAAATTAGGGTTTCTAAAGTCCTTAGAAGTCTGGAATAATTTTTTCCCATTTCCCTTAGTGGTAGACAATAGACAGTATGCCTTTCAAAACTGCGTCTATATTAATTTAATTTACTGGTTTAAAAAAAAACTACATTTATGCCAGTGAGTATGACATCAACACAACCATGTTTCTGTATTTATCAAATTTCTGAATTAGTGCAAGTTTTCCATTTCTAAATTCAGGAAGTTTTCATGTCTTTTCACTAAAGTGTGACTATGAACAAGTCCCTTAATCTCCACTGACCCCAGGCAACCCTCTGAGGTTCTTAGCCACGAACCTGCTTTTTATTAATTCCCTCCATATTCTTGCCCTTTGTTCTTCTGATGAATTCTGTCATTTCTTTCTAGCTCTATAAAACTTTTTTGGGAGTTTGATTGGTATGGCACTGAATACGTAAATGAATTTAGATAGAATAGTTGTTATTATATTAGCTCAGCCTACCCACCAGCAAGTGATATTTTTACAATTTAGATCTGACTTAATTCGTGTGAAAAGTGTTTTGTAATTGTGTTCACAGAGTTCAAGGGTTAGTCTTGGCAGACTGAACTTGCTTTTCTAAAAAATGTTTTGATAACTATTTCTGGGGCCAGTAGGTGGTGCAGTAAATAGGGTGCCAGCCTGCAGCTCCAGCTCCTGTTTGACTCAGTTTCCTCATTTGTAAAATTAAGTTAATATGATCACCCACCTGCCAGGGTTACTGTGAGAATCAAATAAGGTAATAGCTGTAAAATGCTTAGCACAATGTCCAGCACACAGTAAGCCCTAGATAGAGGCCAGTTACCATTATTACCGTAATCTCATATATCTTCAGTATAATTTATAATCCATTGCATTTTATTTTTTGCATCCTAAAAACATTACTCTGGAATAGTCAGTCAGTCACCAGACCACCAAAGCAGCCCATGAGGCAAAAAAATTGGTTTAAATGCCTTCCTCTAAAACAAACAGACATGACAGTTGCTGCTCAGCATTGATGGTGTTTGCTAACAGACAAAATCACAGATCCTGACCAAAACAAAAGATGGTTTTCAGGCACACTCTTCTCAGTTTAATCTCAAATTTCCATATAAAGAAAGTGTGGTCCTCAATAATGTTAGATTCTAATAATACCTTTGGATACCCCCTAAGTTGCTTAACTCTGAACCTAACTATTGATCTCATTTACTCAGAGCGTTGTGACAAAAAACCCAAGAAACAGAGTTCCTGCTTAATTAATAACCAATTTATTAATTAGGCTATCTGATAATAAATTTGTGTTGGGTGGTTTCTTTCAGTAATCAAAAACAAAAGATATGGAGAAACTGAAAGTTTGACATCAGGCCTGCACAAGAATTTCCTGTGGCCCAAGAAAAATGTAGAGGATGTAAAAGAAAGCAAAGATGTAAGGAGCGCTTTGTCCATGCCCTAGCCTCTACTGTATGTAACTTGGTGGGAAGATTGCCACAATGAATTTTTTTTCTGTCACATGACTAGCGGCAACCAACCATCATCAGTCTGTCTCTAGTCTGAGAGGAGCCAGTCACATCTTTTCACTGTGCTGTTGTCACTAAATGTAAACAGCAAGAAAACCTGGAAAATGTATTAAAACGTACCACTTAGCAAAGTAATTTTTAATATTAATGTGATTTCATGATAAATAAAAATCCTCAGTTAACACGGGCAATTAAGTGATATTAATTGAAATTTCCCTTTTAAAAAATATGACTTATTTGCAAAATAGTTTAATCATTAATTATACCTTTACTTGTAAAGTGAGTCACTAAAAACCTATCTGCTGCCTGAAGAAGTTGAATCTACTTTAATTTTGGCCCCTACCTACTGCCAAGTTGTACAGGTCTGCTCTCAATAATCCTTGAAGGGAATTCCCTTAACAACTGAAAATCAACTCTCCTTAGTGGACATTTAATAAGGAGGTGGACTAGAAGTCTTTAGTTCGTCCTGCTGAGAACCTCACTTGATCCTACATCTCAGCCCCCTTTAGCAATCTGGTCAGGAGAATTCATCTCTATCCAGACCACTCTGGTGAGTTTTCTCCTTCATGAACTGGGTCATCCTACACCCTAACTGAGGGGTATGAGGTGGGGGGAGGGTGCTCATTTCTTCTGGGTTAGAACTAGTCAGGACTGGATTCTGTTTACACTTGAAACAGAATGTCTCCCAGTCAGGTGGGGTCTCACTCAAGTTTGTACCTTGAGGGCTAGGACAATCTCATCAATCAGCCAAGTCCTTCACAGATTGATTTTTTTATAGGGGCTGGGCCTGAAATGAGAAATAAAGCAGGAAAATCTGGATCCCAAATTAATAATTGGTTATTAATATAATAGTAAAATAATTTGTTAGTGAAAAGATAATTGAACAACATAAAATATTTACACAGTGCTTTTATTAGAAAGAGGTGATATAGACTTCTATTTCTATAGTCAAAGTATAGAAAAATTTAAAATTACAAGCTCTGTGCTTTCATCAGGGCAGAGACTTCATCTACCAATAGATTGAAATGTACCTTAAGACTTCTTAGAAAATATTCCTAAATTGCTATAACCAAAAAATTCAGAAGTCTATGGCCAATCTAATAATGATAAACATGAAAAGTTCACTAGGTGCTTATTAGAAGCTGGTGCATCTTAGTTAAGAACTGCCAGAGACATGTTCTAATGTCGTAGTCTGAAAACCCAGGACCCTTTCAATGTTACAATGAAGCAATAAGATAATAAAGTCGCACCAAACATTTATTTAAAGAAAAATATAAGATTCAAACTGCTAAGCATTTGTCTCCATGGAGGTCAAAGATAGGAAGAAAAATCTAATACAAAGCAAAATACTTATACCAGCATTTTTTTTTTTGTAGTAAGTAACTGGAAAGAAAAAGGTGACCACTAACTAGAAACTGGTTGAATAAACTTTGGTATAGGTATGTAATGGAATGTAACTGTGCGGTAACAAATAACAGTCATGGAGAACACAGCAAGATAGGGAAGAACTAATCAAGGGATGCCAAGTGCTATTAGGCAAAACCAGAAAAATAAAATGTAAAATGACTACAGCAATGTAAAGTGGAAAGAACAAGAAAAAATTAAAACTGAATACCATGTGATTATCACAACCAGAGCTGGCCCAAGAAGAAAGGGGAATGTCCCGACTTCTGGTCTTTACAGAAATGAGGGACACTTCATAGACTGTGGCCTTTTCAGCCAGTGTACGTGTTTTGCTGGTGAGGGGTGCTCATGATCTGCTTTGCTGACTCCTGGCCTCAGCAGACTTGCCAAAGGGGTTCATGACACAGAAAAAAAGGAAGACTGGCTGTTCCAAAACCCTCCTCCCACCTACCCCCCCTTTTCATTCTTTGTTACAAGGAATTACTTTCCAGGAGGGGGGAGGGGAAACATATTTTGGGAAATATATGCAATATTTTTAAACAGATATCAATACAAATATCCCCCCATAAAAATCAATAGCCCAGATATAACCTATCAACAGAATACACACAAGTTAAATTTCCCATAGTTCCTAAACTATTTGTTCCTATTCAGCATAGAATGACAAATAATTCAAGCTTCTGAATCCTCCTGCAAAGATTCCTTTAAACTCACTGTCATCCACTTCTTTTTTTTTCCTACTATGACTTACCACACCAATGACTTTGCTAATTCTGGTTACAAATTTTACTTTGTAGTAAGGAATATATTTATGACTACATATTTATCTGTCATACTGCTGCATTACATTTTTAAGCATTGTATTGGATATTTTTGCACTAACATCTTAGCAGTAGCAGTCTAGATCTTTCTCTACTTTGTCTTTCTTCATTTGAGGGATCAAAACCATGTTGGGCTCACAGAAGGAACTGGGCAGCTTACAGAAGAAGCACTGACTCAGGAGTTAAGGGGATTGTGTTCAAGTCCCACCACTGATACTTAGGGCCAGCGTATGACCTTCAGTAAGCTTCCCAAAAGGAGGAAGTTGGTCCCATACCACCCTCCGATTCTATGGAGTGGTCCGTAGCATATTGAAGCATCTTTTTCTTTAACAGCTTGTTAGAATTAACTTGTAAATCCACCTGTGTCTGGTCTCTTTTTGTAGGGCACTCATTAATAGCCTCATTCCTCCTTCTGAGATTTCTCATCCACTTCTAGTTTTGTTAAATCTGGCTGTTTTGTAATGCTGTAGATAATGATACATATGTAATAAAATATATGTTACATCTATAAAGTATAGTATAGGTATATAATAAAATATGTTACAATATATTATACATTAATAAAGTATCTATTATGTGTAATATAGAGAACCTAGTGAATTCTCAAGGACAAAAAAAGAAAACCTGTCCATTATCCCCTGGTCTTCCCCACCTTGCTCCATGGCCAGTGCTTTTGGGCAAAACTTACACATTATGTGTTAGTTTACTAGATAGCATGCTATAATAATGACATATAGTATACGGCACACTATACGTGGGTATTTGTCATTTTGTCACACCTTGGTCCTTTCTGTCATATTTAACTCTTTGGGGGTTTCCTAGCAAAGAACTGGAGTGGTTTGTGATTTCCTTCTCTGGTAGATTAAAACAAATATAGGTTAAATGATTTGTCCAGGGTCAAACAGCTAGTATGTGTCTGAGGCTAGATTTGAACTCATGAAGAGAAGTCTTCCAGATTCCAGGCCTGGCGCTATATCACTACTGTCTCTATACTAATATACACTATAGTATTCTAAAAGTTTGGTAGCAGTAAAAGGTTTCTGAATGCACAACAATCAAACATTAATTAAAAATCAAATGTGTAATCCAAGGTGTGTCTGGCAGTGCACTCATGCTGTGTGGCACTTTACTGCAGCCTTGGTTCTGAACACATGCCTTCACACCAAACAACGCCAACAGAAGGTGCCAAAATGCAAAAAGGCATAGCAAGCAGAGAAAGTTTAAGAAGTCCTGTTTTAGTTTAACCCACTTTTAAAGCTTTGCTCAAACCACTGGTCATGGAACTCGGGGGGGGAAAAGGAGAGGTGGTGATAATGTTGGACAGTTTTTCTCCCTCCCCTACTTTTTTAAGAGTTTCACTGGGCTCTGTATGTGCTTTAACTTTGACATGGGAAGAGACTACTCACTACCACTGATCAAGTTCTCTGAAAAGAGCTGAGCAGGTTGGGAAAGGAAGGCAAGTGGAATGGAGTAGAAACCCAGGGAAAGTAAGTGTCTGTGAGACGATACTGGGAATAGTTCCTACAATATAAGTCTTGAGGGACTGCTGAAAGGCCAAGACAGATCCAGTTCTAGAAAAAGAGAGTGTTTGAGAGCCAGAACCTCCAGGCAGGGCCCACTTCCCCTCCCTAGATCCTGAGGCCCCTTTCAGGTCATAGCAAAGCTGACTGCATTTCTTCCCTTCATGAGTCAAAGCAGCGAGTCAGGCAAGTTTGTTTGTTCCTATTGGTTCCTCTGAATTTATAGCTATCCCTTCCACTTCAAGGGGGCTACAGGTACAGAGCCCCGGAAGCTAGAAAATTCATGTCAAAATTTTTGGCAGTCCCTTTGTGACAGAAAAGACATCTGAATTATTATGGCATTAAAAGACAAAATAGGTTCATATTATATAATAATACTATACATATATTTTATGCATTTCTGCGTTTCTAAACTTTCTGAGTTTCTAAACTGGCCTTCACGTGTTGTCGGTGACTTCTCCAAAATTTCCCCCAAAATTCCCATTTAATTTCTTATGAAAACCCACAATATATCAAAATTGCAGTGTGGGAGAGTTAAATGCACATTTTATTAATCCAGCAATTTTAATCTGTTTTGTATTTGTGTAGGGACTCATGAATCCAGATAAGGGGGGAAATAGATAATTTAGCCTGCTAGTCCTGATGGCTATACCTTAGGTCAAAGTCATTATTAAGGCAAAAAGTGGAGATCAGCATTAAACTGTTTTAAGTCTGGCAAAGAACTGAAAAATCTATACCCCTAAACAGAATACGTGAGCTGATGATAACAGTTCCAGACTGCAAGTGACCCAAGAAGGCATTTTTCTTTGGCCTTTGCTTAGAGACAGTCATTTGACAACACCGGATTTGAAAAGAAATTCACCTCCTCTCCCACACGAGGAGGGGTAGTAAGTAGGTTCATGATCCTGAAGGAGCTTGAGCTGACAACTCAAGTTCCACCAGTGAGTTCTATAAACATGTTCAGAGGCATCTTCTGATTCAAGAGATGACTGACAACCTGGCTGGCCTTGCTAACCAATGCCACCATGTAGTTTATGTTAGATTTTCACTTTATCAGCATGGTGACAATTTTCTTGATTTTTTTTTTACCCTTAAACTCTCACTTTTTTCAGTCTCAATTTTATTAATTTGAGTTTGCTGGCTTTATTTTTTTAATTGGAACACTTGTTATCTTAAAACAATTTTCAGTTTCACAAACAGGCTCATGGGATTATCATTTAAATTATTTTATTTTTTTCAATTTTACTGCTCTCTACTTTGATCCTGATTATTTCACTTTTCCCCTTCCAAAAGTCTGTTGCTTTATTCCTCTCATTTTTTAAAAAGTAAACTCAATTCATTGATTTTTCTCTCACTGATATAGGCATTCAGCAGAATGTACTTGACTCCGAACATGGATAATATCCAGTCTAAAAAAACTTGGGTACTTGGAGAAATGATGGGATGGTGCCTTCCACAGAAACAGGAAAATAACTGTATCAAACGTCTCAGATAAGGGGTTAGTATCCAAAATAAACAAACAACTAACAGAAATTTATGGCCAGAAGTCATTCCCCTAGCATGTAAGTGATCAAAAGATAGGAACAAATCATTTTCAAAAAAAACTGCAAACTATTAACAACTTTATGAAAGAAGATACCAAGAGAAACAAATCAAAAAAATGCTCAGGTTTCACTTCACAGGTGGCTGGTATGAAAAAAGCCTAGTCCATGTTGGAGGGATTGTAGAAAAATGGTTATTTTGATGCATTGGTGGGGAAACTCTGAATCAGTATAACCACTTAGGGAAAGCAATTTGGAATTATGCACAGAAAGAGGATAAACATCCATCCCCTTGACAGAGGTTAAACTGCTAGGAAAATACATCACAGATGTCAATGATGAAAATAAATGCTCCTTATATAAAAAAATACTTATAACAGTATTTTTTTGTGGAAGCAAAATAAACTGGAAACAAGGAAGGTACTTATCAGTTGGCGAATGGCTAAACAAATTACAGCACATGAATGTAACAGAAGAGTGAAGTACAGAAAAGCAGGGAAATTCTTTCATGAACCAGTGCCGTGTGAAGTAAACATGGGAGAAAAACAAATCAGGACTCAGTACATCTACAATGTAAATGAGAACTACCACAAGCACCTGGCAATGAATGTTACAGAATTACATGGGACAACATCAAAGAAGAGATATGAGAAGACACAATTACCCTACTCCTTTACAGAGCTCCATTGGTGTAGAATATTGCATAAACTGTCAAATTTTTCTGTATGATATATTTATCAATTTTACTGATTTTTTTTTATATTTTCCTTTTTTATTAAAGAAAACTATTGTATGAGACGATTCTCTGGGAAAAGGAGTGAGAAAGAGATACAAGGGGAAATTTAGGCTACGTAAAAAATAATAATAATACATTTGAAATTATTCTAAAATACAGCAAAGATCAGCAGAAGGGGTAGGGAAAGATGACAGGTTCTGTTTCGTACATGTCGAATTTGGGGTGCCTATAGGACAATCAGTTTGAAATGTTTACTGGATAGATCTCATGAGAGAGAGTAGAGCTATATGTATCTCTGAGAATCATCCAAATAGAGACAAAAACAAATTAAACCTATGGTAGCTGAAGAAGTCATCAAATAAGGATGTAGAGAGGAAGAGAGAAAAATGGTCTGGACAGAGCCTAGGGCACGGATGATGACGATCCAGCAGATAGACTAAGGAAGACGTTATCACAAAGAGCTTATGTCTCATTTTTGGTTTTTTTTTACCATCTCATTCCTTATTGATAATCTTATTGCATTAGGACCAATAAAGGAAGTATATGAAAATTCTGCTTCTGTGTCTTAAGCCTACTTTGAATACCAACCCAGTATTAACTTTTGTATAAGTGCTACATGTACTCTCTACCAAAAGATACATATTTGCTTTGGTTCCTCATTGTTATCTCCATATATTTATGAGATCAGATTTACTTAATATTCTATTTAGCTGGATACTTTTTCTTTTTCTGGTTCGGCTAATTATATTCAGATAGGGACAAAGATTTAAACAGGACCTATGATTTCATTGTTTTAGGGAAATCCCAGGTAAGGAAACTCCCTCTAGATGGTGAGGCACCAGAAGTCAGGAAAACCTGAGCTCAAATCAGACATCAGACACTGTGCAGTTCTGGCAAGTCACTTACCTTCCATTTGCCACAGTTTTCTCATGTGCAAAATGAAGATGACAACAGTGCCCACCTTCCAGTGTTGTTGTGAGAATCAAATGAGATAATGTACTTATTTATATAAAGCACTTAGAGTAGGTGTTGTATAAACGTTTGAAAGTATTTTGAAAAATGGGTAAACCATGCAACCACTCAATCTGATAACAGAGTATCAAAATCTCCAAAATTATTGATTTTAGCTGCTGCTCTTGCAATTCTATGTGATTTTCCTGTATGAGTTTTACTGCAGAACTATCAGATGCATTTACATAGGTATATACACATACACATTCACATTCACATTCACAGTTGCCATAGTCTCATTTTGTAAAGAACCTTTTAGCATATACCCCTTTTGTCTCAGTGACTTTTAGTTGAAATTCAACTTTGTCTTATATATCACTAGTTCTTCTCTGGCTTCTTGTGATTTAGCAAAAGCATGATAAATTATAGAGCAAATTATCTCACTTCAAATATATCTAAATTTTTAATTGATTAAATATGTTTCTTGTAAAGAGATTATTATTGGATTCTGGGGTTGTTTGCTTAAAATGCACTCTGGGACCTTTTTTGTTAACTGGAGGATTTACTCATTTATATTTAGCATCACAACTGTTACCTCTGTTTTGTTTTAAATCATGGCTGTTATCTGTTTCCTATGTTAGGAAACATATCTAATTATGTAAAAAAAAATTTGCAAAAAAAAACCAAAAGCTGAAACCAGAAGTGTTTTCTAGTTGGTACTTATTTAAAAATCATCTGAGTGATTCAGTAAATCCAAGTTTTACTGCCTTAACATCCCTTAGTTTCAAAAACAACAGGACTGTGCTTATTTCTTCTTGCTTTGAGCTTTCATTTTATGTACACAGAAAAAATGAAAAGATTTTTTCCCGCATAAAAAGAGCTATGCACCAGAGAGAGGATGAGGGGAAAGAGACCGTGATCCAAAAAAGAGGAAGAAGGAAAGGCAACAAACCAAGCACTTTGCCACAAAATCCTGGGTAGAAAGACAAGAGTACACTGAGGAAGAGAATGGGGCGGGGAAAGATCATCCCACAGAAAAGGCACCATCCCACATGGAAGGTGCTGCCTGCTGGACCCAAACTGCTCCCCACCACTGCGATGCCCAATTTCCTTTCCTCAGCGAGGCAATGACCAACTTGAGTTACATGGGATGTAATCACTTTGTCTCTAGACATGTCTCCATAGATCCTGTTTTCCCCATATAAGAAATGTGGTTTGAAAAGCTGGTTGTTGTCAGGAAAGCAAATGCCTCATAGTCATGATCCGAAGGAACAAACATAAAAAACATAAAGCAGCCACGGCCACCTCTGACAAAGCTCAGCATTCATACATCAACTGAAGAAGACAACCCAAACTTCTTTTCATGGCTGCAACGGGAACTGTAATAAGAAGACAGGTGGGCTGAAACCTTCAATTCACTTTAAATAGATTTGCAAAGTGGCTTCGAGGTGAGCACTGTCAAAATGGAGTATTGTGAAGTAAATGCATCCTACTGAAAGACTTTATTCATAACCTAGTACCTGTACAAACCCAGAGTGCCAAAAGTCATTTTTAAAGGCTCCTTTCTGTATTTGCAAGTCAGTGTGAAAGGCAATGCCTTCCATACACTAGATGTAGTCAGTTCATTTCCACAAATATTCATGGAATGCCTGCCACGATGCCAGACACTATGTAGTACATGAACCAAACCAAACATTCTTCTCCTCCATGCTAGTAAGAACTCTCCTTTCTGTGCCCTTAGCCACAACAGAACAATTCTAAGAACAACTACCTGCATTTCAATAGCACATAACCACCTCACAGAAGCATGAATATCCCCATTTTACAGAGTGAGAAACTAAGGCAGAGAGTCCCTAAATGGCTTTCCCCTTATTAGATGTGAGAGTCAGGATCTGAACCCAAGGCATTCCTGGAGGGGAGAGGGCTCACTGAATGAATCAATCAATCAATCAATCAATCAATCAATGAAAAAGCATTTACTGTTTTCTGTGTGCCAGGAAATGGGCTAAGTATGGAGGGGAAAAGAGAAAAAAGGAGAAAGTCCTTTTTCTAAGAGTTCACATTTAACTCATGTA
>JAQQSK010006495.1:0-14405 GCA_028658325.1 Potorous gilbertii
AATAGAAACAATGGGGGGCAGGATAGGAGGGAGGGAAATATAGTTAGTCTTACTCAACATGACTATTATGGAAGTCATTTGCAAAACTACACAGATATGGCCTATATTGAATTGCCTGCCCTCCCAAAGGGAATGGGTGGAGAGGGAGGGATGGAGAGAAGTTGGAATTCAAAGTTATAGGATCAACTGTTGAATACTGTTCTTGCTACTAGGAAATAAGAAATATAGGTTATGGGGAATAGAAAGTTATCTGGCCCTTCAGGACAAAAGAGAAGATGGGGACAAGAGAAGGGAGGAACGATAGAAGAGAGGGCAGATTGGTGATAGGGGAAATTAGAATGCTCAGTGTATTGGGGTTGGGGGGAGGGGACAAATGGGGAGAAAATTTGGAACCCAAAATTTTGTGAAAATGAATGTAAGAAGTTTAATAAATAAATTTATATTAAAAAAAAGAAAATGACAAATTGGCATCATCTAGTTTGTATTTTAATTTGTTAAATATTTGCCCATTAGATTTTAATCTGATTCTGAATGCATAGCAGAGCCCAGAAACATATAGTTTGAAACCTTTGACTTAGAGTATGATATGTCCAAACAAAATAAAGTTTGATTTATTATAAATATATATATATATATACATAATATATAGAATGATATATAAATATATCATTATCTCTTAAAGGGGAAAGGGTGACTTTTAACTAGCTTGATTGCTTGATTCCCTCTCACCAATACAAGTTACACAAAAGACTATGACAAATAATTAATGAAGAGGAAACTCATTTATCCAAGTACATAGCAGGCAGAAATCTGAGAATTTATACAAATTAGCATGTCAGAAAATACATAGAGTAAATGAACGCTACTGTTGAGAATGGGATAATTCAAAGAGAGTTTTTTTTAAAAAAATTTTTATTCAGGAGAATATTCCCCAAATCAATGAAAAGACACCCTAGAAATCAAGACATATTGAGGACTTAGTTTCCCCTACATGTCTTCTTCAAAAATCTATCTTTCTCAGTGTCTGGCATTAGTCTTCAGGACTACATGGAACCATGCATATGCCTCTCTTGAAAAAGCCATGAAGGATGTATGTCTTCCCTCTTCAAAGCTTGTGTACCAGTCATTATATGATGTGGTAGTATGTTCTGTTCAACAGTTAGGAAAGGTTTATGCAAAATACCCCAGCCTTGTCCAGAAAATGGCATATAAAACATTCATCTTAGAAGCAACCCGTCTATAGGAATAACTACAACCCTTCTCCATCATTCTTTTGCCCCTAAGTCTTTGCCCTTTTCTTCTGCCTGCATCTGTTTCCCCAAGAGAGTCTGAATTCCCTAATCTATATCTCACAGCCTTCTCAAATGCTGTTCTCAAGGCCCCATTCCCAGTATTGCTCTTTACTCACTAAATAAATGTTTCTAGATTGATTGATTGATCCAACACACTGGAGACGTGCCTCTGGCTCTTTTAATATTTCTACATTATATGGTCAATAATTTTTGTTAGTCTTGAAATCTTAAATACTTTTTAATTTATTGCATTACATTTATGGGAAATAGATTCTGAGCTCTAGACAACTAACTTAAAATGTATTTTTGGAAATAACCCACTATTAAGTTTGGAACTACCCATATTATGATCTCTATTTTTCTTCACTGGGGAAAAAATGTCAGTTAAAGACTACAGGATTAGAGTTATCTATATTATTTCTTAAATATGAAATGAAATTTATATTTCTAATCACAAATTTTTATTTCAATAGTTCCCCTACATAATGATGTGCAATGGGTCATCGACAGTTGTAACAAGGGCAAAACACTTCAAATTCCCTCATCATATTATTTTGAAAAGAATCTGATTGTTGTAGTGACATATTTCTTTAATAGGATGGTTCAGTGTGCTATATGTGATGACAGGAGAATTCTTTGGAAATACCTGCATCAAAACATTTGAGTTTTCCACAATATTGTTGCTTTTCCATGCCAGATCTATAATGTGATACATTTTATGGATGATTTGTTTGAAATAGAACTTATACCTCAAAAAATTAGGCCCCTAGTTATATGAAAGAAAAATTACACTTATACTCATCATTTTTTTTCAATATCATAAACCATATGACAAGAAGAGATCTTGATAGGGCATTCATTTCACCTCTTTTCTTTTAGACCTCATTTAAACCAATCCAAGATCATGAGCACTTTTGCTTCTTGAGAAAGTATGTCACCTAGTTTTCAAGGACTTTTAAGGTGTCTTCTGTGGATCCAGCACTGTACTAGACATTAACAATAGAAAAAAATTTTGGACACAGATGGGGAAAGGATAATGGGGATAACTCTAATGATGAAGCATAGAACACTAGTAAAAATCCTTTAAAAATTAAAATAGCCCTTGCCTACCTCTCAGAAAAATAGTTAAGATTGTAGATATAAATATGTTATTGCTACCATATAACTGTATTGCTGAAGATTATTTCACATGGTGTGATTGATTAATCTGTGTTCTTTTATTTATCCTTCTTGATGTGTGTGTGTGTGTGTGTGTGTGTGTGTGTGCGCGCAATTAGTGCTATTTCCTTAATAGTTGCATTGCCACTGGATGTTTTCTGAAATATGCCCATTTTCTCTGAGAACAAGTATGAACTAAATATGTATGTTTAATTATATCCTCTGGTACGTGGAATTTCATTTATGGAACTGCCCTATTTTTCTTTTGTAGGTGAAAACTTACCAATACATCTTTCAGTTCCTAAATGTAGTGATTAAAAGTAGCTTATTTTAAGTAAATACTAATGACTCACATTTACGTAATACATTAAGATTTCCAAAGAGTTTCCCATACTCTGTGCAAGTATTGTTGTCCCCAAATTTGCAAATGACAAAATTGAGATTCCAAGAGTTTATGTGATTTGCCTGGGCTTCCCCAGGAAGTTAATATCAGGTCCAGAACCCAAACTCTGGTTCTGTGCTCAATATACTTCCTATGTTGTGACGTAGCTCTTTCTTATTCACTCACAATAATATCAAAAATGCTCCTTAAGGAAACACTTATTAGATTTAATTAGAAATTAGCAAATGATATTGATCATGTTAGTTTAAAAAGAGCATTTTTTATTTTTAATATCTATTTGTTTTCAGTTTTCAACATTCACTTCCACAAAATTTTGCATTTCATAGTTTTTTCCTTTCTCCCCTGCACACCACATCAGGACCTTGTGTATTCTAATTACCTTTTCCTATAAACTGCCCTCCCTTCTATCTTTCCCCCACCCTCTTTATCCTCTTCCTTCCTGTTTTCCTGCATTGCAAGATAGATTTTTTTAATACACCATTGCCTATATGTTTTATTTCCTAGTTGCATGAATAAGCAATTTTTAACATTCATCTTAAAATCTTTGAGTTCCACATGTATTCCCTTCCCCCTCCCCAATGACTCTCAATGAGAAGGCAAGAAATTCTATATAGGTTATACATATGTAGTCACGCAAAACATTTCCATACCAGTCATGTTGTGAAAGACTAACTATATTTCCCTCTATCCTGTCCTGCCCTCTATTTATTCTATTCTCTTCTTTGACCTGTCACTCTACCAAAGTATTTGCATCTGATTACCACGTCCCCTAAAGTGCCATTCCTTCTACTATCCCCCCCATCCCCTTTTCCCTCTGCTTTCCTGTAGGGTAAGAAAAACTTCCATACTCATTTGAGTATATATGTTATTCCCCCTTGAAGCCAAATGCAATGAAAGGAAGGCTCACTTATTTCCTCTCAACTTCCTCTTCCTCTCCTCCAATATAAAAGTTCTTTCTTTTATGTGAGATGATTTACTGCATTCTATCTTTCTCTTAGAACATTCCTCTCAAAACTTAATTTTCTTTTTTCGATATTATCCTTTCATATCCAGCTCACCCTATGCCCTCTGTCTCTGTCTCTGTCTCTCTCTCCCTAATATATATTAGGATAGTTGGAGGGAATACACACACACACACACACACACACACACACACACACACACACATAAATATACATTCCCTCCAACTATCCTAATGCTGAGTGCTGAGAAAGGTCTCATGAGTTAACAAATATCATCTTTCCAAGTAGGAATGTAAAAAGTTCAACTTTGATAAGTCCCTTTTGGTTTATCTTTCCTGTTTATTTTTTCATCTTTCTCTTGATTCTTATATCTGAAAGTCAAATTTTCTATTCAGCTCTGGTCTTTTCAATAAGAATGCTTGGAAGTTCTCTGTTTCACTGAATTTCTATTTTTCCTCCTAAAGTATTATACTTAGTTTTGCTGGGTGGATGATTCCTGGTTTTAATACTATCTCCTTTGACCTCTAGAATGTCATATTCCAAGTCCTCTGATCCCTTAATTCAGAAGCTGCTAATTCATATGTTATCCTGATTGTTTCCACAATACTTGAATTCCTTCTTTCTGTCTGTTTGTAATATTTTCTCATTGACCTGGAACTCTGGAATTTGGCTATAGTATTCCTAGGAGTTCTTTCTTTTTCAGGAGGTGGTCTATGGATTTTTTCAATATTTATTTTACATTCTGGGTCTAGAACATCAGGGCCATTTTCCCTTATAATTTCTTGAAAGATGATGTCTAGGTTCTTTTTTGATCATGACTTTCAGGTAGTGCACTAATTTTTAAACTATCTCTCCTGGATCCATTTTCCAGATCAGTTGTTTTTCCAATGAGATACTTCACATTAACTTCTATTTTTTTCATTCTTTTGGTTTTATTTTATAATTTCTTGATTTCTCTTGAAGTCCTTTACTCCACTCTAATTTTTAAGGAATTATTTTCTTCACCGAGCTTTTGGATCTCTTTTTCCATTTGGCCCATTCTGCTTTTTAAGGCATTCTCCTCATGGGCTTTTTGGACTTCTCTTGAATATCAGTTAGTCTAATTTTAAAGCTGTTATCTTCTTCAGCATTTTGGGGAATTTCATTTAGCAAGCTGTTGACTCATTTTCCATGATTTTCTTGCATTGTTCTCATTTCTTTTACCATTTTTTTACTTCTCTTACTTGATTTTCAAAATTCTTTTTGAGCTCTTCCATGGCCTGAGATCAACTCATATTTTTCTTGGAAGTTTTGGATGCAGGAACTTTGGCTTTGTTTTCTTTTTCTGGTTGTATTTTGATCTTCCTCATCACCAATGACCTAAGAAAATACCTCTTTACTGAGAAAGCAAGAATGTATAGTCTGTTTCTTTTCCCCCCATTTGCTCATTTTCCTAGTCAATTATTTGACTTTTGAGCACTCTGTTCAGTGGAGGGATCTGGAACCAGCTTCCATTTCAGCAATGGATGCTACAACCTGGGTCCAGGGTTGGGACAGATCATGCTCCCCTCTTAGCCAGATGAGAGACCTTTCCTCTTGACCTTTGAAACTGTCTCTGGTTTCTGTGGGTTGAGAAGTCTGCAAACTGCAACAGCCACCAACAATTCAGTTCTCTAAGGCCTGTGCCCTTCCCAGTCAGATGGGAAAGACCTTTTCTATCAATCTTCCACATTGTCTTGAGCTGAACATCTGCTTTCTTCTGTCATTCTGTGACTTCTGCTGCTCCAGCATTGGTCTGTCATTTTTACAGGTTTTTTGACGGGTGTGAGGGGAGAGCTCTAGCAGATCCCTGCTTCTCCTCTGCCATCTTGGCTCTGCCCCTTAAAAAGAATGTACCTATTTGGAATCCATTTCAGACATACTAATTTAGAAAAATATTTGAATCACTTTGCTAATTAGAGCAAATAAAACTACAGTTTATGTTTACTTAGATTTATATATGTTTACTTATATATATACATATACATATATATACACATATATTCATACACATACATATTTCAATTTAGATGATTCCAAAAGATGGACAAGAACATTGTTTTTGGCTTCATCATGGACAGATTTACATTACTACTTTTAGAACTAAATGGTCAATTCTGTAATTAAAGTGACAGGGCAGATGACTGTCAATTCTGTTAGCTCAGGGTTTGAATTGTCCAGAACGTAAGTTGGTGTGGCTATTTTTTCCCAGTGATCTCAGGATGTACAACACTAGAATCTTATGTGTGGCCTCTCAGCCCAGTAAGCCCCATTTTGAGGCCTGGCGGGGAGTTTGAGCTGGAGGAAGTACACAATTTGGAAGGAAAGCTCAGATTACTCACTACCATCTTCACAGGAATTCTGAGTTTGGAGAAAACCAGGGCCCATGAGGAGCTTCATGTAATCTGAGCACTTTTTATTTAACTTTGTCACAGTTCTAGTGATGAAAGTCACATAACAATATTTTGTGACCAGTGGAAAATCACAGATGGATTTCAGCACAGGGAGGGGAAATAGGATCTTACCAGAGGATACCAGGGAACTATCATCTTGCCTGCATGGTGTGAGGTTTGGCAGTGACAACAGAGATGGAACAAGATGAGATTTAAAGAGAGTATAAAATCTTCCGGATTTTCTATTACGAATGAGAAAATAAAAATAAATTGCCTTGTGAACCTTAAAATGGTATGTCAATATTGAATTTTAATAATTGTTATTTCTCTAACTTCTATTAGACATTTGTAGATAAAATGCTGACAAGAAGAAATGACTGTTGAAAACTATATTTGCCTTTAGCTATGTATGTTTGACAAAAGTCACTGTTCATGTTTTTCTTCCTCAACCAATAAAGTTGCTAATTTTTTAATGACATTTATAACTAACCGTCTGAACACAATTCACTTCCTTTACTTGCTCTGACGTACATCCTATAGCATTAGGAGACAGAAAGTGAAATATTTTTATGTAATTGCATTCTGTTGTAAAATCTGTAGTATGTAAATATATTTGCTTTAATTTGGGATCCAGATAGATTTTTATTTGGGGAAGATTAGCTTTTGTGCATTGGATTTAGGTTTCATCATTTATAGAATATATTTATAACTTACCAAATACTAGAAATAAAGTCAAAATTAGGAAAATCTAATCATCACAACTTTTATGATAATGAATTTATCTTAACTATACCAACTTAGTAAGGTATAATCCTTTAAACAGCCTCATACTTATTATATTAGAGAAAGTTTTGTATATATAATCATAAAACATCTATTTATTTACTGGGAAATCAATAAAGAACCCAAACTACTTCTTTTGAATGCACATGTTATATGGTATCTTGGCTGCATGAGAAAGAGCAGTTTCGTTAAAAACCCCACTTATTTAATGTCTTTCGATACATGTCAACCCTGCTGTACAACTTTTAAAAATGCTGCCAACCTTTAAAGGAAGAGCTGTCTCTTCAGAAGCATGTAATTTTTTTTAATGCATTTAAACCCTAACTCACTTGAAAGGAAAACCTTGACATTAAAACTTGTCCCTCTAGGCTTTTATTTCCCTTTCTTTATAAAGGATGAATATATAATGGAAAATGAGAGACATCACTATGTATATTAATAAGCAACAGTAAGGGCGTGTGTGCGTGTGTGTGTGTGTGTGTGTGTGTGTGTGTGTGTGTGTGTGTGTGTAGGTGGGAAACCAGGTCACAGCCCCCTTCTAAATCCAATATCATACTATCATAGATTTCAAGTTGAAATAGACCTCGTGGTCCTTGGTTCTAACCTTCTCATTCTACAAATGAAGAAAATGAGCTAAAGAAAGGTTGAACTCCCCTGGGTCATAGGAGATACTGTACCTGATGTAGGATTTACATTCAAGTACTCCTAGGGTAGAGTGAACCTCATTTCACTGGAAGTCTTCAAATAGATTCTAAGGAAATCTCTCTGTAAGATAGCCTGGAGGGAATTCCCACTTTTTGGATAAGAGGTCTGACCAACTGACTTCTAATGAGCTTTTTACCTAACACTCTAGAATACAATTGTTCAATTCAACAGGCATTTATTGGAACACAGTTTGTAACACACAATACTGTACCAATTGCCAAGAAAGAAAAATAAAATGGTATCCCTATCAAGGAGCTTTTAGCAAGTTTGAAGAGATGCCATAAACAAAAATAAATGTGGTCAGAATTTGAGGAGTAAAAACTTAGTAGAGTGAGAGTTTTCAGATGGCAGAGAGATTGTTTTTAATTAAGTGGGGGTGAGAATATGGAAGTGCTTAGATAGAAAGTTGCATTTAAATTGGATCTTGAAAAATGATAGTTTTAACAAATGGATTTGTTGAGGGGAACAGGAAGCATTCCAGAAACAGGTGATCTTGTGAGCAAAGGTGTAGAAATAGAAGTGGATGTTTAGGGAACATTGAATGGTCTCTCTTGACTAGAGTGTGGGTTTTATTGGTTAAGCAATAGAAAATTATTGGGGAAGGGACTCGAGTTAGAGAGATAAATTACAAAGATATTATTGGTTCTGACTAGAAGTAATAAAAACCAGAATGAGAGTGGTGACAGTGGAAATGGAAAAAAGAAAGGACATTGATGAAAAAGTTGTTGGAGGTAGAATAAATAGGACTTTATCACTACAGGCCATGATTTATCCCTGTGAATTTATGTGGGAATAAAAGAAAAGGAGGATTTTTAGGATGATTCATAGAAAATAATTTGCCATTTCTAGAAACAAAGAAATGATTGTTGATTACTATTTATAGAAATAAAGATAAAACATTGTCATATATCATCATTATATGATTTAATGACATCACCAACACTTTAAACCCCACCAGAGTTTTGGATATGGTGTTTAGAGAGGAAGAGATTAAGGTAACTAATTAAGAATAAGATAAGAGGAATTGTGGCATCTGTCCTTAATTTTTTGACAGCTGTCATTTGGAAGATGTACATTTTGTTCTTTGTTTCTCCAGAAGATATTACACAGAAGCAGAAAAATGAC
Source organism: Potorous gilbertii (assembly GCA_028658325.1). Taxonomy (NCBI): domain Eukaryota; kingdom Metazoa; phylum Chordata; class Mammalia; order Diprotodontia; family Potoroidae; genus Potorous; species Potorous gilbertii. The sequence goes on from JAQQSK010006495.1 coordinate 8,840, forward strand.
AGATTATAGATTTGGTACGGGGACATTAGAGACCATTGATTCTAACATCTGATTTTACAGATGAGATGCAGAGAGGTTAAATGACTTATGGGGGTCAAAAATCTAATTAGTATCTAATGTGGGATTTGAACTCAAGTTCTCACTCATGCCATACTTCCTGATCCTCAGAAGTTAGACTGGTATTTTCTCTAACTCCAAATGAAATTATAGAGACTTCATAAAGGGGGAACATTCTAATAATTAGAATTTGTATTAAATTAAGTTACTTTCAGTAATAGTAAATGCCTTGCCCCCACCCCTCCTTCATAGCAAGTATTCAAATAGTTCATATGTCTACTTGTCAGAAATGAAATTGTAGAGAGTTTAGCATTTGAGTCTGTAGTTTCTCTAGAAGATGTCTCACCCCCTACAGAAAAGTAACTAATGCCTAGAATTTGACAGTCTGACTGGACAATTTTAAAATAATTCTGGTTTAAAACATTCAATACATTATTTCTTCCTCTGTTTACCAATAACTTCCCATGGCTACTCTGTGTGATGAAACCTTTTGGTATTCATCCGATGATAAAAAGAATGATTACATTCATAGAAATAAAATTAAGCTATCTTGATTCATGGTAGGTTAACAGAGAGTAAAATCTTGCTTTCATTATCTGCATTAAAGTTCATTCCATTCAGATTTTAATATACCAGAAAATCGATATTAGAAATTTGTCCAATATAATTTTATGCCTCTTTCAAATTTATAACTTCCAGAAATTCATTGACTTCCTGATGTCTATCTTAAGCTGTGAACTAACAGCATCTGCATTAAAGCATATGACTATAAGAAAGCACTTAATAGTTTTATTTAATTAAATACTTAAAATGTAAAACTGGAGAAGTGTGGTGTAATGCTGTAGCAAAGTGGAGCTTTTTTACCATATCATCAGTTTCCAAGCCAAATTATTCATCTTTTGTTTTACAAAAATTGAATTCAACTTTTGAAAGTTATATGAGACACTTTGGTAGATGATTTCACTCTTATTTGTGGATGGTGTTTTCAGTCATGGACAATTTAGATGCTACAATTGAATTATAGAGCTTCTTTGATCTCAACAATGAGATAAGTCCTCCATTGGTGAAGATCAAAATTTATTCATGCCTTCTAATTTGATGATATTCTTGCCAGTTTTCCTATAGGTGATTTTGCTGTTTCATAAATATCAGTTCAACACCAAGTATCCAACTACTGTTACTATTTTCTCCTCTATCTGTAACTAACATACATCCTTCCCTAGTCGTACATACCCTTGATAAAATCTTTTATATACCTCCTTCAACCATGTCATTGTTGGTAAAACACTATAGCCCAATTAAATCCATGACTCTCCCATGATGCTCTGTTATCTACTATATGGAAATATCAGTGTTAAAAAGGTGAACTTCTATAGATAGTTTGTGATCACTAAAATGATGTACTATTTCTTAAATGTAGTCCTAATCTTTCATTCTTCTGGATCTGGCTCACCAACCATCTGCATCTAGTCTTAGGTTCAGATATTCATACTGATGAACCAGTTCATTCAACTTTATGTAATAATCTGAGACGTATATATGCTTAGTTCACTTTCTTTCACCATGTATAGTCTAGTATAGTCCAGTTAGATTAGTTGTGAATGCCCTTAAAGATGTACTATAATTATCCATGCCTTGCCGAGGTTGAGATGTTTTAGAAGTAGCATCTGGAGAAACTTGCCCTCTATATAGACTGCCTCCATTTGGATTCTTTTTTACAATATTTTCCATAAAATTGAGATGAACTATTTTTAAATTATTTATGACCAAATATTTTGGTAAATACATTTTTTGTGATACCCATTTTCTGAGTTTTCATTTTCAAAATAAATATTTTATTGTTGCTTAGGCAAGCCCAACTCTTCATGATCCCATTTGGGTTTGTCTTTGCAAAGATACTAGAGTGGTTTGCATTCCTTCTCTGGTTCGTTTTGCATATGAAGGAATTGAGGCAAGCGAGTGACTTGCCCAGTTTCTGGGGTTAGATTTGAACTCAGGTCCTCCTGACTTCATACCTAGAACTCTATCCACTGGACCATCTAGCTACCATACACTTTGGAGGTAAACCTTTCCATGTACTGAAAATGGTTGATTCAGCTTTTCCACAGTATGGAACATCATAGAAGATAAGGGTTAATAACTGATGAAGAGTAGAGAAAAAAGAAAAAGCAGTGTGATTGCAGCTGCAGAGGAAGAGGAGGAGGGTTCTAGGAGTCTTGAACTCATTTTGCTTTGACTGTATATCAGCAAAGAAAGGGAGAAACCTAGAGAATTGACTTAGTGCTGCTTGAGAAATTGTATAGTCTATGGAGTGGGGAGATTTACGAAGAATGGAAGAAAGTTGGAATTTCAAGATGAAGAAAGAGCTACCCTTTTCCCCTTGCCCTTTGACCTTCAGGCACCAGTGAGTGAAGATAGTGAAGAATTCTTCATGAAGAAAGGTGCCAAACAAACTTTTATGTTTGTAATTTATACGTATCATTGTGACTAAGTGTTGTTCCCTTAAGATACAACTGCTTTGTTTTCCTATGTATTTTAATAAAACATAGCTCTACATCTTATTTTTTTATTATTGTTAAGTGGAAAAAAATGAATTATTCCATAGTGATTAGCTGGCTAGAGAGATGGCTCTCTTTCAAAAGGATTGTGTAGTCTTCAATTTAGACTTTTCTCAGCTTGAGACTCCAAAATCATGAGCAAGTTGGAGTCCTCACTTTTGTAACAAATTGAACCTAAAGTTCAAGATCATTTCCTTGCTGTTTTTTTTGCATAAAACCATCCTGATATTTCATGCCTGTGTCTACAGATAAAAGAAACTCAGCTTTACATAGGGCTACATGAAAGAAATCACATTAAGTAAAATAGATAAGAGGTCAGTTAAGCTAAAGTGAAACAGGGAAATTAAATAATTGATGCTGACCAAGCAGCTTCAGATGGCATTTCCTCCTGTGCAGATTTCTTCCCTCCCTTGCCTCATGTATTTCCTGACACTTCCCTCATATTAGTAACTCAGCAACCTGAGCTTTATCTACTAATGTAATTTCAGCTGTCTTTTAGGAAGTTGTAGTAATCCATGTAAGTAGGGTTGGGTTCAAGGATATTAAATCCAACATTTTCAAAGGCTCAGTGATAACAAATAGATATCTCATGCATGCCAGTTCTGTGTCTCTCTTTCATAATATGTAACACTTTAAAGTGAAAGACTTGAGGGGCAATGCTACCATGTACTTTTGTCTCTACTACCAAATTAATTTTTCTTGAAGATAATCCAAGAAATAAAGACAATTCCTGCAAAATGTATCAAAGAATTCTTGGCTTATAAGGCAGTCTTGCAATAAATAGGAGTCACAGCTATCCATTACAATAGGACAAAAATTATATTGATACAGAGTCTATGGGGATATTATACCTTTGCTTCCAATAACTGGGAGAGTTGTGGCTTTGTTTCCTGTCTTCGTCAATTTCCATCTTCTTGCTGGTATCTGATAAATGAAAGTGATTCCAGCCTTTTAGCCTAGAGTGCTCATTATTCCACATGTAGCTTCCTTCAGATTTTGATATCTTCTTCACTGGAATGCAGTTACTTCCTGAAGGCTTTGGTTTGCGGGATAAAGTTTATAAATCAATCAGCTTAATGTCATCTCTGTGCTGCTTCCCTTTCCTGAGAAATAGCATCCATCTCCAGGCCTTTTTAACGACAGTATCAAGTTGTGAAAGCTTCAGGGTAGTGCTATAAGCTGAGCTTTGAGGCACACTGTGTCCCACAGACTCATCGTCAGCTATTTAAAATAAACACCTGCTGATGGACAAAAGCAATTGCCTTTCAGTTTAGCTTTACTGTTCTGGCTTCAGTTTGAGGTGGGGGTGGGTGGGCTGGAAGATCACTATGACTTTCACTGTCCCCATGTTTGGGGTTATTTCTTGATAGAAAGGAACTAAGAGAACTTCATGTTTGTCTTTAATATTCTCGAAACTTATTGTTTCTCCAACTAAGAATAGTAGAAAGGAGGGAAGGGAAAAAGGGAAAGGGGAAGGAAGAGAAGAAGGAAGAGGGAGGAAAGGAAGGAAGGAGAGACAAAAGAAGGAGAGATGAAGGAAGGAGAGGAAAAGGAAAGAGAAGCAGGGAAACATAGGAAGGAGGGAAGAAAGTGGGAGAGAGAGAGAAAAGAGGAAGGAATGCAAAGAGGGAGGAAAGGGGGAAAAGTTGTGCTTTTCAAATACATTATTCATTCAGTCAAGTAACTTGGACACTTTCTCAACTAGAAATGATGATTACTCTTCTACTCTAGGAGAAGTTTATATTTTTTTTTTACCTGGCAAGGTAAAAGATTTTCAATGCCACTTGATATGTTAATGTTTATCAACTATATCTGGTGTATTCTGTGAAAAGTGTCTTTGATGCTAAATAGTAACAGCCAGCCTCAGAATTTAGCATAGGTTTCTTTCCCTGGCCAGAAGATGCCATTCATTGGAATGTAAAGGGTTAGTCTATTCATTTTTGAGCAAGCATTTCATGTCAGTGGTGTATGAAAAACCAAGATGATGTTGCTAAATGCTGTTATAGATATAAAAGATTCTTTAACTTTGAAAACTTTAAAGAGACAAAGAGACAGACAGACACACAGAGGGACTGATCTGGGCTTCATATTTGATATTCCCAACATTTGCAATGCTTTAACAACTTCACCCTTTAAAAGTGATTCTGAGGAGAAAAATGAATTTCTTGAACACATGATAAGTCCATTGATGTTTAAAACTTTTCAGGGAACACTACAGGATGTCCACATTGTTTTTCAAAATATAGGGAAGGAAGGATTTGAGGAAGAAAAATTTAGGAAATTGAGGGATTATTAAAAGTTTGAAATGCGTATAATTTCAACATTCAGTCAAATATAAATGACCAAGTTGGTTTTTTTCTGACGTACACACATATACATATATAAACAAATCAACTAAGCAATCAATAAACATTTATTAAATATAAACTCTGTGTCAGGTACTGTATTAAGACTCAGGGCTATAAAGATAGGCAAAAGCCAGCCCCTGCCCTCAAGTAATTTACAATCAAATGGAAGAAGCAATATCCAAATATATTTTTTGAAAAATGCTCTCTCTCTCTCTCTCTCTCTCTCTCTCTCTCTCTCTCTCTCTCTCTCTCTCTCTTCTCCCCTGTGTTTGTGTGCATATATATATATATATATATATATGTATATATGTACACACATACATATACATACACACGGATACATATATCTGAGAAATAATTAATAGAGGAAAGGCACTAGAATTTTAGAAGTTTAGGAAAGGCTTCCTGTAAAAGATAGGATTTCAGCTAATACTTCAAAAAGCTAGAGAAGTCAACTAGACTTTAACAAATATTGTCTTTCCATATAGGACTGTAAACAGTTCAACTTTGGTAAGTCCCTTGTGACTTCTCCTTGCTGTTTACTTTTTCATGCTTCTTCTCATTCTTGTGTTTGAAAGTCAAATTTTCTTTTCAGCTCTGATC
>JAQQSK010006496.1:0-14405 GCA_028658325.1 Potorous gilbertii
GAATCCTGCATCTCTCTAAGCTTTGCTTGTACTTTGCTTTTGATAGAATTAAATGCTGCCTTCTTACAAGTGGATGAGCTATCCTGCTTGTATATCCTGTGCAGTTCTCATTTTTTGTTTAGCAGTTTCTGAATTTCTCTATCATTTTCATCAAACCAGTCTTGGTGTTTGCGAGTGTTCTGACCCAGATGAGCAAATGCAGTGCTGTAAACCAAATCCCTGAAAGCTGCCCACTCCTTTTCTGCTCCACTGTTTTCAATTATGTGTTGGCTCAACTTTTCCTCCAAGTTAGCAACAAAGTGTTCATGCTCATAGAAGAGTTCTAATTTGTTGACATTAATTCCTCTGGTAGTCATTTTGCCTTGGGGGTGGCACTTTTGATGAATGCAAATATTAAGCTTGGAAAGGATAAGTCTATGATCAGTCCAGCACTCTGCACCACACATTGCCTTTGTCACTCTCACATCTTGTCTGTCTCTTTTCCTTACAATCACATAGTCTATTAGATGCCAATGGTTGCTGTGAGAGTACATCCATGAACTTTTATTGCATTTAGGTATATGAAAGACAGTGTTGATGATGAGGAGGTCATGTGATGCCCAAGTCTTCAGCAGTAAATGACCTTTGTTATTGCTGTTTCCAACTCCATTCCTCCCTAGGATTCTCTGCCAAGTCTGGTAGTCTGAGCCTACTCTAGCATTAAAGTCTCCCAAAATTATAAGCTTTTCCTCTTGGCACATTGATGATAAGGGTCTCTAGGTCTTCATAACATTTTTCTTTGACTTCATCAGGTTTTGTCCTGGTGGGACCAAAGGCACTGATGATGGTGGCATGCTGTTTTCCTGCAAGTGGCAATTGTATTGTCATGAACCTGTCATTCACTCACCTTGGCAGGCATACCAGTTTGCTGATTAGATTAGTTTTGATTACAAAACCCACACCAGCTTCATGGTGCTCCCTTTCACTGAACCCACTCCAGAAAAATATGTATCCAGCTCCAACTTCAGTCAGCTGGCCTTCATTTGCCAACCTTCTTTCACTCAGGGCTCCTATTGGGATGTGATACCTGTTGAGTTCTCTTGCAACAAGAGCAGTTCTTCTTTCAGGTCTACTGGATTTTGTGTTGTCTATTAGCATGTGCCAGTGATGAGTGAAATCATCTTTGTAGATGTTTTCATACATTTTGTACATTTTTTTTGTGTGTTTCGATGGCATAACCTGCTACAATAATCAGACCAGAGCTGGGTAAGTACACAATGTTTTGGGCACCTTTTCTTGCTCCCTTCCTCACACCAGGAGGTGAGCAGTGCCATCTTTAAAAGGTTGGTCAGACACCAAGGGGGCTGCTGAGTCCCTCTGCTGCTTCCAGTGAAAAACAACCCTATGGCCTGGGCTGCCTGTGTGCAGGGTTGTGACTACAACTCCCAGTGTATCTGCACCTGCTGTTTTATCACTTGCCTGTCACCACAGGACTTTGAGGCATAATAGTGGAATGGTATGGGTAATGTCTTTTGATTTGTGTATAAATTGGATTTAAGTGAGGCAGAATTGCACGAAGTCATCAGCTCTGTCCTCCAGCATCATTGTAGTCCCACGGCAGGACAGAGTCAAGATAACTGGTGATGGCTCAGGATGCAATGGATGATCTTAGCATCTTTGGTGTCTAACCAAGCTCTAAGTGCTCCACATTGCCTGCTTCATCTGTCTTCATGGCCATTGGAACAACTTGTTCTCATCTGCCCATTCTACCCAAGGAAGTCTGTACATGCTTGGGATAGACACCACCTGCAACTTACCAATGGGTTTGAGACCCCTTGGTTACCTTCAACCTCGTTTGGCCCATCTGCTGAAACAGTTTACCGGGGTATGGTTGCTGCGCATGCTGCACCTTCTTGGAGCCACAGGTGAGAGTTAGGTGGAACAGGTGGACACCAAAGGTGGAAAGAGCCCCAAAAAGGGCTCGGCAACCATCACACCAGAGGTAATGATCCTCCATGAATACACCCTGCACCCCAAACTACAACAGTATAAAAGGAAAGAAAAACAACAACCAAACAATCAAAACTGAGTGCTGCCAAATTGTAATGACCCACCTTGAATCCAAAGAAGAGAGTTGAGAAAATATATTGCTTTATTCCTTTGCAAAGGTGGTAGGTTTGGGATACTGCTTGAACTTCAAACTTTTTCGGTATATTTAGTACTGAGGAATTTTTTTGTTCCTTTCTTCATACTTTTTCATAAGGGATGCCTTTAGAAGGAGGCTGAAAAGAGGAATACAGTAAGAAATGTGTGATATAAAAATGAAACAAAACAAAACAGAAAGAATGGATGAATGAATGAATGACTGGAAAAGATTTATTAAGTGATTACCATGTGCCAAGCACTGTGCTAAATTTTGAGGATACAAATAGAAAGAAATGAAACAGTCTTTGCAATCAAGGAGCTCACATTTAATTGGAAGTTATAAGAAGAACAACAAATGAAAGGAAGTTCTATCGAAGGGGATATGGGAAAGCCTATATGTCCTAAAATTGCTGCAGAGTCAGATGTCAAGGCCAGGAGGTCCATAGATTTTAACCATTAGTCAAATGATAACTCTAGGGTGTAGAGACAGGACTAATGGTAAGACCTGAAGTACCTTAGAAAAGCAGCGGCAAGACAGATCATCAGGACTGATGATCATCTCATCCAATCCGTGTGAGCCATTAAGCATCTAGATGAGTTCTAGGTGACCAATGAGGATGAGGGCAAGAGAGCACCTCAGTGATGTCTTCCCACCTCTGGCAGTCCCACTGTGTTATGGGTAACTTAATGCCATGGGGTGGGGTATAAGAGAGGACAGAAGCTTCTCCCCCAGAGGTGGCAGACTTTCATCAAGCTGTTATGTATGGATTTTTAAATTTAAATTTAAAACAAAACTTCCATCTTTATTCATCATTTTTTTTAAAAGTTTAATTCATTGAACATCACCAGTCCCTACATTGACTATGACACCATGGAGAGTGCAGTCCATACTACATAACTGCCTTTCCTTCCTTACTATTATTTTGGTTCTCATCAGCAAATACCCTGGATTATTGTGAGTTCATCCTTCGTTGCAGAAGAAAATCATGCCATCAGAGAAATAATAACATGACTTGCACTTGACTTTGTTTTGAATGAGGGAGGGTTGTGCAGGTCACCAGCCTCACTTCTCAGGAGCCATCTAAATCCAGTGACCAGATCATCAGGATAACTGGAGATGACCCAGGATGAGGCAATTGGGGTTAAGTGACTTGGCCAAGGTCACACAGTTAGTATGTGTCAAGTGCCTGAGGTGAGATTTGAACTCAGGTCCTTCTGACTCCTGCACTGGTGCTCTATCCACTGCACCACCTAGATGCCCTGCCCTGGATTATAGATTGATTGTGGAAGATCCAGCTTTAACACAATCACAAGACTGCTACTTTTCCCCTCCTCCTTCCCCCCCCCCATCAACTTTTATCTGTTTTTACGCCTTTACATTACAGGAGAATGCTAATTTATATCCTTTTTTTGTTTTGCAAACTTCAGAAGCCCCTTTCTACTAGAAGACAAGTTGAAAAACATTTAACTGATTCTCTAAATAGATTTTTTTATTTAATTGAGGGAAATTCTAAAGTAACAAATTTATTTTATATTGCACACCTCCATTTCAATGGAACATGATGTATTTGCTGGCATCACCTGATTCCCGGGTTGCCCACTGGTTAATTCAGGATTGTCTCTCTTCTCTTTTATTTGAATAAGTCAAAACTCGTCATGTGGTTGCAAACTATCTATTCTTTTTTTGTCAAATAATTAACATATTTTTCAAGTCCTTAGAACTGAAGTGATTATTGAAGGTATTCCCATAAGCCTGTAGTAATTGACATGATTGCTTAATTGGCATGTTTATTTCCTCTAAGATATGACAAATTATAGCTGTAAGAAAGCATATATCATGCACAGTTGTTTTTAGTGGCAATATGTGTACGTAGCCACAGCAGCTGAATTTAACTAAGTTTAAAGGAAAAAAGTACTTTGAGTTCATGTGAAGGTTGATTGCCCTAGAGAAGTTTACAAATCTTGTACTGATGAAAATGATTTCCCTTGGTACTGAAACATTTTGTTGTCAACCCAACAAATACAAACTTGGTATTTTTTGTTGTTGTCAAGAATAAGAGTCTGGTCAAGAGGTTTGTATTATGAAAGATGTTTATAGAATCCATTTCCATTCTGCCTAAAGCAGTCAGCTTTATGTCTATAATAAACAGTGTTTCGGTTTCTTTAGTTCCCTCAGTGCATCCATAGTAGTTCACCATAGGGAAAGGTAAAGTGACCTCCTTATCTCTTATCTAGCTTATTGCATGATGTTTTGGATTATGACACTTTACTTTCTTGACCTCCTATTTGATACCCTGGAGAGGGTCAATGAAGATGCAGTCTGACACTTCATTTGATTTTGATATTCCTGATGCATCTGAAACCAGTACATAATCTATAGACAGGGTCATTATTTTTTAAATAATAGCATGATATCTTTTAGATGTGATGACACTCAGAATTCACCATAAGTAAGATATGACCTTAGAGTTTTATTTTGTTTTGTGTTTTCTAGTGGTAGGTTCCACTGAGGCTTGACACTGTTTTACCTGAGCCCCAAAACATTTATGAGAAGAATGGCCAGGATTAGTCTAGTGGTTTGTAGATATGAAACAGAGGAAAACTAATAGAACCAGGGGGATGGGGCAATCTACAGAGGATGGAAAAGTACTTTAGAGTTGGGTTGAAAAATCAAAGCTGAGAGGCCTGTCCTCATACTCTCTGTGTTTGGAATACGCTAACTGCTCATTCACCACTGTACACTTATTATCTGTAGAGAGGCAGAGGTAGAGGTAGCTACTTTTATTTGTAATCTAGAGTTTAAGTATATAGTGTATCGAGATGCACTACTTTTGTGTAGGAGTACTTTGCAGTCCTGTGCTGTCTTGCTCTGTCCATAGTTCTGACCCAGTTTTGTCCATCACCATTCTTTCTGCAGTGTCCAGAAGGTGGCACCATCATCCACATGGACAGTCAGCCTCTGACTGCCATGAACAGTGAAGTTCTTGGCTTGCCCTACCCTAGGACTTTCAGTAGATAAGAGTGGCTGTTCCTCCCCAGTACTTCTTCCTATCCTAGATCTTCCATAGTTCTATGCAGTTTCACTCTACCTATAGCTCTTAACATCATCTGTTTTCACATTTCTCACTCAGAAGTGTATCTCACTTCTGAGATACTTCCCCAGCAAAACCTATTCCATAGTTATAAGGGAATCCTGAATAGCAGGTATCAGACACTCAGCTGGTTGCACCTAACCCACAACCCTTCTGAGTGAATCCTGTAGCAGATTAAAATGCAATTTGGAAATATTTGACAAAATAAGTAAGAATATTATAAACATAGATAATGTTAATATGTGGTTTTCTTGGTCAATGTGTGTCTATAGGGCTCTTTATGTACAGTTTAGTGGCTCCTGTTTCTATCTGAGTTTGACACCACTGCTGTAAAGTTCCCTTATCTTGGTCAATTGTAATATACTATCAGAAATGATGTCCTCTGAATTTATCTGTGGCACTACAGTTCTCTCTATTCTCTGGCCTCAGAGAAACTAGCCTAGCAATATACAACACTCCTTTTTTTAAAATTAATTTTATTGATTTTCAGTGTTCCACAATTGCTACCATATAGCTTAGATTTCTTTTTCCTTCCCTCCTCCATACATTCTCCCTCACTCCCTGAGACAGCATATAATTTTACATAAGTTCTACATGTACATTCCTATTAAATACATTTTCACCACAGTCATGCTGCATAGAAGAATTGAAATGAATGGGAGAAATCATATAACAAACCAAAACATAATACAAAAGAATATGATCTGCTACATTCTGCAATTGAATTCCATAGTTCTTTCTCCGGATGTGAAAGGTATTTTGCATTAAAAGACCACTGGGAATTTTTTTTAAGTCCTTGCATTGCTATGAAGTTCCAGGTCTACTAGAAAATACTCTTGCACACTGTGGTCATTGCTGTACACAAAGTTCCCCTGGTTCTACTCCTTTCACTCAGCATCAGATCATATGAGTCTTTCCAGGTCTCTCTGAAGTCATTTCTTAAAGCATAATAGTATTCCATTACATTCATGTACCATAACTTATTCAGCCATTCCGCAATTGATGGTCATCCCCTTGATTTCCAGTTCTTGGCCACCACAAAGAGTGCTGCTATAAATATTTTTGTACATGTGAAATCCTTTCCCATTTTTATGATCTCTTGGGGATATAGTCCTAGAAGCAATATTGCTGGGTCAAAGGGTATGCATATTTTTGTAGCCCTTTGGGCATAGTTCCAAATTGCCCTCCAGAATGGTTGGATCAGCTCACAGCTTCACCAACAATGAATTAGTGTTCCAACTCTTCCACATCCTCTCCAATTTTTATCATCCTCCTGTTCTGTCATGTTTGCCAGTTTGACAGGTGTGATGTGGTACCTCAGAGTTGTTTTGATTTGCATCTCTCTAATCAGTAGTGATTTAGAGCATTCTTTTCATATGATTATAGGTATCTTTAATTTCTTCCTCTGAAAACTTCCTGTTCATATCTTTTGACCATTTATCAATTGGGGAATGACTTGTATTTTTGTACATTTGGCTCAGTTCTATTTCTAAAAATGAGGCCTCTATCACAGACACTAGCTGCAATAATTTTTTCCCAGTTTTCTGCATCCCTCCAAATCTTGGTTGCATTGGGTTTGATTGTGCAAAAACTTTTCAGTTTAATATAATCAAAATTATCCATCTTGCACTTCTTAATGTTTTCTATCTCTTCTTTAGTCAAAAATTCTTCCCTTCTCCATAAATCTGATAAGTACACTATTCCTTGCTCTACCAGTTTGTCCATAGTATCAATCTTTATACCTAGATTGTATACCTACTGGAACTATATTCTTGTATACAGTGTCAGGCATTGGCTTATGCCTAGTTTCTGACACACTGTTTTTCAGTTTTCCCAGCAGTCTTTGTCGAACAGTGAGTTCTTATTTCAGAAGTTGGGGTCCTTGGTTTTACCAAACAGTAGATTACTATAATCATTGCCTACTGTGTTTTGAGTACCTAGCCTATTCCACTTGTCTACCCTTCTGTTTCTTAGCCAATACCAAGTGGTTTTGATAATTGCTGCTTTATAATGCAATTTGAGATCTGGTAGTACTAGGCTACCTTCCGTAGCATTTCTTTTCATTAATCCCCTTGATATTCTGGACCTCTTGTTTTTCCAGCTCTAGAAAATAATTGTCTGATAATTTGATTGGTATGGCACTAAATAAGTAAGTTAATTTAGGTAGAATTGTCATTTTTATTATGTTGGCTTGGCCTACCCATGAGCAACTGATGTTTTTCCATTTACTTAGATCTGACTTTATTTGTGTGAAAAGTATCTTATAATTGTGTTCATATAGTCCCTGGGTTTGTTTGCGCAGGTAAACTCCCAAATATTTTATAGTGTCTACACTAGTTTTAAATGGGATTTCTCTATCTCTTGCTGTTGGGCTTTGTTACTAATATATAGAAATGCAAAAGATTTGTGCAGGTTTATTTTGTAACCTGAAACTTTGTCAAAGTTGTTTATTATTTCAAGTAGTTTTTTACTTGAATCTCTGGGATTCTCTAAGTATATCATACCTTCTGCAAAGACTGATAATTTAGTTTCTTCTTTGCCTATTCTAATTCCTTCAATTTCTTTATCTTCTCTAATTGCTGCAGCTAACTTTTCTAGTACCTTATTGAATAATACTGGTGATAATGGACATCCTTGTTTCACCCATGATCTTATTGGAAATGCATCTAGCTTGTCTCCATTGCATATAATGCTTGCTGAAACTTTTAGGTAGATACTGCTTATTATTTTATGGAAAGTTCCCTTTATTCCTACGTTCTCCAGTGTTTTTAATAGGAATGGGTATTATATTTTGTCGAAAGCTTTTTCTGCATCTATTGAGATAATCATGTGGTTTCTGTTAGTTTTGTACAACACTACTTCTTTTAAGGAATTTCAGACATGGTGAATATTAATTTTTATTTCAGACATGGTGAATTTTATAATTTAATGTTCTATCTCCCCCATCATCCAGGCAGTACCTCTTACTCTCATGAGTTCCTGCTCCAGACAGCTCCCATTTCCCTCAGCACCACTTCTATTGCCATATGGACCACACATCTCTCCAAAACTAACTGCAAAAAGTTATTCAGAATACCTAGGACCACCAATAATGGAGTGATAGGACTTGGAAAGAACTACATACCCATCCTGAGGATGAGAAAATCTCACTGTTCCTGTTACATGAACATCAATACTTAAAGGATATAGAACTTTGTTGGTGAGACTGCTCCTACTGGTTTAGATTGCAGCTCTTCCATGACATAGTAGATGTTCTTTGAGAGTTGTTGTGGTCGAAAAATTTGTCACCTTGCAGCCATCCTGGTGATGAATCTTTCCGAATACAGACTGGTCCTCAGATGATAGACATAATAGTCTGTCACAGAGTCTATACATAACACTTTTCTAGCTTGGTGTAAGATCTGCCAGATTTTCTACCTTATTGGCATAGCCTGCAGGACCCTTAAGCTACCTCTATATTATGGTGGACATTGTAATAGGAATGACTTCAGTGGAAGAAGACGAACAATATTTCAATATTTCAATGGATTTGTTTTCTTATTTACGTGGTTGCTCCCTCTCGTGGTACAAATTACAATTCACCCCTACTTTCTCATCCTGTGAGATTATTATCCACATCCTCCCATAAATCCTTAACAGAGGCTCCAACCCAATATGATGTAGGATTTTCTTTTTCTCTTAACATTGAATGGGTATCAGTATGTAGACTTTCTCTGTGTTTAGCTCTCATTCCTGCTGCATGACTCACCTCTCCTTTTCTGTTCATATATCTCTGATATTTTCCACAGTTTTGCATGCAATTTATAATATGCTGTGACCTGTTAATAACTATCATGTGTCTCTCCATTGCCTTTTGGAGAGCACTTAATTTTGATTCTTTGGAGATTGTGGTATTACATGATTGATACAGTCAGCATATTTCTGACCATCCCCTCCTTGCCACTGAAGTCACTACTAGAATTTTTGTCCCTCTGCAATGGATGTTGGTGTAGTTATCTTCATGGTAAACACTTTTTGCTCATGTACATCATAAACATGACAAGGCAAAGTGACCAAATGTCCCATGAGCTAATGTTTCTTCTTGTGTTTAAATATATGATACAATCAACTCCTTTTATTCATATTTCCAAAGAGAACTCATGAATTATTCCTCCATTTTGCTCTTTACTTATTTTTTGTCTCATGACTTCATTTTATAGGGAAAACATTAATATTGATATAATCCAGTTCTTACAGTGAACATCAATGTGTTGATCATCAGACAAGAATCTTATGTTCAGAGTACCAGGAGCTAAATTAAATTAAAATATTTATGGACAATCCAAAATACTGTGTGAATATTAATACTCTCAGTCCCCTTTTCCATCTTTTCACCACCATCACTTCAGAACTAAAGAATAGTCAACCTGATTGAACTTTTCTATACTTAGCTACTAGACTGCTCCTTGGACAGTAATAGTCACAGTCTATTGCCAGGACAATTCTTGAAGCCTTTCCATTGTGGTGAACTTTGCAGGGATTTGCATTCTTCTAGTTTCACCTTCAGAAATCCAGGTACACCTCTTTATCATAATGAGTCACTGCAGTGTTTTTTTGGTAGAGAATAACATTAATTCATATTTGTATAGTACTGCATGATTTCAAAGTACTTCAAATTTGTAATCTGACTTGATCACCATAATCCTATAAGGTAAATAGCACAAATATTATCATCCATACTTTACATATGAGAAAATTCAAGGCTCTAGAAGTGACTTTATGGAGGTCACATGTCTACAAAGTGGGGCAGCTGTGAACCAAACTCATGTCATGTGATTTCAAATGGGCCCTAATACCTGTCAAGGAACATGGTTTGTTCTTTTATTTAGAGATATGATTTATGTATCTATCTTGATTTGCATTAGATTCCAAAAGGGCAGATGTTTACATATCCACTTAAACTTAGTAAATTCTTTATCACCCAATGTTATGATATGTCCTCTGTTAGCACTTAAGTTCCTGTTGACAATTAACTTTCCATTAATCCCTAAAGTAGCCCTGTCCTTACCCAGATTATGTTTTTTAATGCTTAGTTTCTATCAACATTTTTATCAGTAGCTTATATAGATGCCATACTTGTCAATAAATTTCTTTGTTATATTAAGCATATGATGTAGCCAAGGTAAGAATTTTGACTGTGTTTCAACCATAAAATTGCATTTCCTAGGATCTATAAAAGGGATGCTGACATTTTTAAGTACAACTTGTATGATTGCTTCTCATCCAGTTAGTCTAAGAATGTTTGCACACTGGTCACCACAGGCCTGAAATTTAGTGGTGGGGGAGGGCATATCTCCTTGTTAAAAAAAAAAGCAATTTAGCATACATGAGGAAGGAATATAAAAGGAAGAGACCTATTTAATGTCATTTTTGTGCATCAGCTTCACGCTTGGATCCTATTCAAATGTTGCTGTAATTTACAGTTTCTGGTAGCTTTGGAAAAATAGATTGAAATTCCAGTTTTCCTAAGATGCTATAGATAGATGTTTTAATGGACCTAGAAATTATATTTTGCCAAAATGAAATAAAATTTTGAAAGGTTTGTTCATAGTTGTGAATAATGGTTATCTTATTCTGATATAGTCATAATGATGCTGTTCTTACAAATAGTTCAGAACATTTTGCAAATAAGAGCTCATTAAACTTTACAACAACCCTGGGAAGAAGATCCCAGCTACCTTTTTTTACCAGCATTATTCTTGCTTAGCATGTAATGCTTCTGTTGACTCAATGTAGTGCTAAGCACTGAGAGAGACATGCTAAGAGAATAAATCTCTTAATCTTTGTTATGCAACTAGGAAAACTAAGTTACAAATATCTTGGGCCAATTTCCCATGTCTAGGCATCAAATCAGAGGACAAACTAAAGAGCTCTCCCTGGTTCTGATAATTTAGCCCCAAACCAACAGAAGAGGGAGCTAGATAGTACAATGGATAGAATGCCAGGCCTGGAGGCAGGAAAGCTCATTTTCCTGCATTTGAGTTCAGTCTCGGACATTTACGAGCTGTGACTCTGGGAAAATCACTTAAAGAAATGGCAAACTACTCCAGTGTCTTTACCAGGAAACCCCCAAGCATGGTCAGAAAGAGATGAACATGACTGAAAAATGACTGAACAACATGCAACAGACCAGTCACCTTGGACAAAAGAAGTTTCACTTGATAAAGACATTATGGCAATTGTCATTCTTCATGCCCAAAGAGGAACAAAATGAACTTAGTTATGTTGGTGTTAAGGTATAGGGTGTCCAGCTATCTGAACAATATGAGCACAGGTTGGGCCCAAAAATCTGTATGAACATTGAAGTATAAATGTCTAAATTTGCATATCTCACTTTTTTTTTTGACCTGTTGCAGTTTTGCTTTTTGATATAGTCATGCCATGCTGGGTGGTCATGTGACAGTGCCTCCTGTCTCAATCGTTTCCAGAGTTCTTCAGAGAGACCCTGAGAGATTTCTTCTATCACTTCTTTTCACCTCCATGTGAGCATTTGCCTTGTATTAGTTCTCCATAAAATAGTCTCTTAGGTAAATGTATATTTGGCATTCAAACAATGTGACCAACCCGTCCAAGTTGCTCTCTCTGCAGTAGAGTTTAAAAGTTTGGCAGTTCAGCTTGAGAAAGGACCACTTCAGTGTCCAGTACTTTTTCTTGCTAGGTGATCTTCAGGATCTTCCTAAGACAATTCAAATGGAAGCAGTTCAGTTTACTGACATGCCACTGGTTTCACGGGCATACACAATGAAGTCAGCACAATGACTCTGTAGACTTTCAGTTTGGTAGGCAATCTAATACCTCTTCTTTCCACCTTTCCTTTGGAGCCTCCCAAACTGAAGTAGCTCTTACAGTGCATGCATCAACCTCATCATCAGTATGTACATCCCTGGAAAGTATCCTGCCAAAGTAAGTGAATTAATGCACAGCATTAAAAATTTCTCCATTTGCTATAACTACTAGTTCCATTTATGGATCATATGGTGCTGGCTGGTAGAGAACCTGTTTCCTTGGTATTGACTGTCAGGCCAAAATTAGCACAAGTGGCAGAGAATCAATCCATACTGTTTGCATTTCACCCTCAGAGGCTGCATTGAGTGCACAATCATCTGTGAATAAAATGCTACACACCTGCTCTCCCTGTACTTTAGTCTCAATTTGTAGCCTTTTCAAGTTAAATAATTTACCATCAGTGCAATAGTTGACCTTGATACTGTTTGTCTTTGTCAAAGACATCCAACAACATCCCTGAAAGCATCATGCTAAAAAGAATGGGAGCAAGCACACATCCTGGGGTAATTGGGAAAGTGCAAGAGCATTTTCCATTATCCAGAACCTATGCAAGCATACCATCATGAAATTGAAGTACAATACTGATAAACTTCTCCAGGCAACCAAATTGTGCCCATAAGCCCTCTTGACTGACAGTATCAAAAGTCTTGGTCAGATGGAAAAGCATTTTGTACAGATCTCTGTTCTGCTCCTGGCATTTCTCCTGGAGTTGTTGAGCAGCAAACACCGTATTGACCGTTCCTCAGCCCTTTCTGAAGCCACACTGGTTCTCATATAGAAGACCCATCTTCCAGGTAAAGGATCAGCCTACCAAGGAGGACTCTGGAAAGAATGTTGCCAATAGTGACTAAGAGAGAGACCTGCCCTCTCCCTCCCCCGTGATTGTCACAGGACAACCTATTTCCTTTCCCTTTATAAAGATGGACAGTGGAGGCTCCCTTGAATTCCTGGGGAAGAAGTGCTTCTTGCCACATAACTGGGAAAATTTCAATCATCTTTTATATGAGCACCGGACCTCTTGCCTTGTAAATCTCAACTGGAAATGAATCAGCACCGAGTGGTTGCCACACAAGAGAATCTGAAAGACATGCAAAACCTCTTCTTTACTTGGAAGTTTGACTAGAGAAGGATTAGCTCCAACCTGAGGTAAATGGTCCATGGCTTCAGCATTGATTTGTTCAGCCCATCTTTCCAGGATCATGTCTTTATCACTAATCACTGTGGCTGTATATGCTCTGAGGAATTGAGATGCACCATAGGTCTTTGCCCCATACGTAACCTTCAGGATATCATAAAAATGCTTTGGATTGTTACTTCAGCATAAATGTGAATTTCATCAGCCTTCTTACTGAACCACGAATCCTAAACAGTAGAGAGCCAATACTGATGGAGTCCAGAATGTGAGATACTTGGGACTTGTACTAGCATAAAGGCTGATGTTCTTAGGAAATTGGCTAACCATTCCACTCCTGATAAGCAAGGACAAGATCATCCTGACCCTGAATGTGTACCCCAAGGTTATCACGCAGAAGGAACTAAGATATGGAAGTAAAAGATGTAAACTAAAAATGTTCTCATTGGAATAACTTTGCTTGCTTGAGAGAGTATATAATCTTGACCCTCACATCAATAAATCAGTCATGTATCAGTTATGTACAGATGGTACAGGCTCGCCTAGCCCCCACTGCTGTTATCTCTTTCTTTTCTCTCACCACCATGCCTCCGATCTGCCAGTTGCTGGCACTGAACCTCTCTAAGCTTCACTTGTACTTTACTTTGGTTGGAATTAAATGCTGCCTTCTGGGGCAGAGCCAAGATGGCGGAGTAGAAAGACTCACATTTGCTAGCTCCGAATCCACAGCCTATAGATTCCCTGTAAAAAGAACTCCTGACAAATTCTGGAACAGTGGAAGCCGTGCAGCAACACAGTGAAGGAGATTTCCATTGCAGAGAGCCCTGAAAAACTGACCGCAAAGGTACCCCAGACACGGGAGCGGAGTCCTCCTCTCCCCCGCACCCGGCCCGGGCCGTGGAGCTCTGCCCAGCCACGCGGCACTGAGAGGAGCGAGCAGAGCCCAGCAGGCGTCAGGGACCTGAATCTCCAGCGGCCGAGAAGGTCCCTCCACCCACAGACGCACAGGTCAGTGAGAGAGATGGGCTGAGAGGGGAGCGGGGGATCTCCGGGACTCGGACCCCCTGGGAAGCGGCTACTGCGGCAGAGGCTGAGGCAGCTCAGCCAGAGGCAGAGGCAGCTCAGCCAGAGACTCCCAGAGTGGGCTGGAGCTCCACCCCAGCTCCACTACAAAGGATCTCTGTATAAACCCCCTGAGGGAACTGAGCCTGAGAGGCGGCCCTGCCCCCACC
>JAQQSK010006497.1:0-14404 GCA_028658325.1 Potorous gilbertii
CCCAGCCAGTTACTTGACTTCTAAGAGTCCTCTCCACCCCCGCCTAGATCTGTCCAGCTAGTGCTTGGGGTCTGAGATTCAAATGATGCCCCCCAGCCTCAGGGCTTTTGGTAGCAGGCCTGACTGCTATTCAATGGGAGCTTATCTGTTGGTTCTCAGGTGGGGGCAGGGCTGCCTCTCAGGCTCAGTTCCCTCAGGGGGTTTATGCAGAGATCTTTTGTAATGGAGCTGTGGTGGAGCTCCTGCCTGCTCTGAGAGCCTCTGGCTGAGCTGCCTCTGCTTCTGCCTCGGCCACCGCCTCCCGAGGGGGTCCGAGTCCCGGAGATACCCTGCTCCCCTCTCAACCCGTCTCTCTCACTGACCTGTGGGTCTGTGGGTGGAGGGACCTTCAAGGCTGCCGGAGATTACGGTTCCTGAAGTCTACTTGGGTCTGCCCGCTCGTCTCAGTGCTGTGCGGCCAGGGCACGGGGAGGGGAGGGCTCTGCAGGGCAGGGCTCTGCTCCCGTCCTGGGTACCTTTGTGGTCAGTTTTTCAGGGCTCTCTGCAACGGAAATCTCCTTCACTGTGTTGCTGCGTGGCTTCCACTGTTCCAGAATTTGTCAGGAGTTCTTTTTACAGGAAATCTATGGGCTGTGGGTTTGGAGCTAGCAACTGTGAGTCTTTCTACTCCGCCATCTTGGCTCCGCCCCCAGAATTCTAATTCCATAGACAAATCTGATAGAATTCACATCTCTGCAGCAAATTCTATCTTCTCATTAACTTACAACATAACATCAAAGTTACCTTCACAAGAACAGATTGTCTTAGAAGACTAAAAGCTTTGGTGAAGAAAAATAACCTGTGCTATATTAGTAACAGTAGAAAAACAAAAAAATTAATAGATAATGAGAGTTTTAGTACCTACTTATGAGTTTGTCTTTTCCTTTGTAAAAGTAAGGCAGGAAGGACGGAGAACTCTACTTCTGAAAGAATATCTCTGCTTTTTGTCTCTCAGCCTAGAATATAAGAGGTAGGCTAGGTTCTTGGGTTTGGTTCTATTTTTTGTCCTGATTATGAAGGTGATGACCTTGGATGTACTCACAGCCAACTTAACTACTATTAACAGAGAGGGGAAGTGATTCCCTGCTTAACTCAATGACTAAGAAAGAGATCCCTTCCCTATGATTGTCCAAGAACAAATCTCTTTCCTTTCCTTTAATAGAGATGGACAATGGAGGCAAAGTATGGGTCAATTCTCTGTGGCTTGTGCTAATTTTTGCCTAACCATTAACACCAAGAAAACATAGGTACTCCATCCATCACGACCATACCATCCATTTGTGGAACCACTGGTTCCAGCCAATGGAGAAGTTTTGAATGCTGCGGATAAGCTCACTTTTCTTGGTAGCGTATTTTCTAGAATTTAACTTAGTGTTTAGGAGACTCCAAAGGAAAATATGGGAGAGAAGACTGACTACAAAACTGAAGGTCTACAGAGCCGCTGTGCTGACCTCATTGTTCTATGCTGGTGAAACATGGACAGTATACCAATGCCATGCTAGGAAATTGAATCACTTCCATTTTGAATTATCTTAGGAAGATTCTAAAGATCACCTGGCAGGATAAGATACCAGGTACTGAGGTCCTTTCTCGAACTAAACTGTCAAGCATTCAAACTCTGCTTTAGAGAGCACAACTCTGATGGGTTGACCATGTTGTTTGAATGGAAAACATACACTTGCCAAAAAGATTATTTTATGGCGAACTCACACAAGGCAAGCATTCACATGGTGGTTAGAAGTGATACAAGGACATTCTCAAGGTTGCTCTTAAAAACTTTGGAATTAATTGTGTGACATGGGAGAAACTGGCACAGTACCAGTCTGTATAGCATGCCCATATTAAAGAAAGTGCTGTGCTCTATGAGCAAGGTAGAATTGAAACAACTCAAAGAAAATGCATGATGCACAAATTTAGAGAACCCACCCCAAATATTCATGTAGACTATTTGCACCCATTCTGTGGTAAAGAATTCCAAACTCATATTGTCTCATCGGTCACAGTTGGACACACTGAAATGTGATGCTAGCATAGTGATGTCATTTTGGTCCTCTCTGAGAACAAAGGATAACAACCAATTAACTCAGCTGATGTAGTCACAGGATTTTGTAACAGATGATGAAATGTTAATATAGTAATAAAGTGTTAAACTAACTGTAAAATTATGGTTGCATGCAGAGATCCCTTTATAAAGTATAAACCCCTTTCTCTTGACAAAATTAAATTAAATAACTTCACTGGAAAACTAAAAACTAGATAGGCTTTGTAAGCTTTCTATAGTTAAGCCTCACAGGATTGTGTTCATCCTTCACTACTGAAGAAGACCATGCCATCAGGGAAATGATGACAGGACTTGCACTTGACTTTGTTTTGAGTGAGGAAGGGCTGTGCAAATCACCAGCCTCACTTCTCCTCCAGAGCCATCTAAATCCAGAGACCTTCTTGACCTCATTAAAGGGGCCATGCTCTGGCTACTTCTTAAACAGGCCTATTTAATGAATGGGCGTTGCCTCACCCTAAGTGAGTGCCTGGCAAAGACCTTGGCCTAAAGGGCCCAAGGTCTCCCAGTGTATCCTGGGTCATCTCCAGTCATCCTGAGGAATGGCAGGTCTCTGGATTCAGATGGCTGTGGAGGAGAAGTGAGGCTGTTCAAAACAAAGTCAAGTGCAAGTCATATCATTATTTCTCTGGCAGCATAGTCTTCTTCAACAACGAAGGACGAACACAATACTTAAGCACTGGTTCATTTTCAGAGTGTGAGAATTTGAAGGGCAGTGAGCTCAAAAACACTTTGTGGAGACCTCTTTTTCCTTAGCTCCATATAGGGCCTGATGTCTATTTGTGATTTTCACAGAGGGAAATATCCCACTCAAGAGTTCCAGAGTTCATTCATTTGACAGAGGTTGAGGAACAAAGGCTTCAGAGAAACAGATACCAAAAGATAGTAGGCAAGAGGAAGCAGATTCAAAGACTCCTAGCAGGAGAAAAGAAATCTGATTAAGGACTCAAGAAAGCTAAGCCACTAAGAATGGAGATAAGGAGAGCTCACACATGTAACTCACTGAAATCTTAAGTTGAAGCCACTCTGCCTATGAATACCAGATTTGTGGGAAATTGTACCACAGCAAATTTATGGAAAGAATTTTTGTAGAGAAAGGTTTTCCTATATCATATTTAAAAATGCCTGTAATAAGAGCTAACTGTGTCTAGTGGCTAACTGATAATGGGAAGCACACTGGAGGGGGCCTACTAATTTTAGGACTAGTCAGTATAACCTAGAACACAAGGTGAAGCCTATAAGTTGAAAATGAAGGGAGTAGCCCATAAGAGGTATTAGAAATAATAGAAATAATCATTAAGATAAAATCCAGTTCAATAAAGTTCTTAGACACATTACAATTCCCACCCTGTCCCTCCCCACATGCCCTGCCTAGAATTAATTATGATGGATAGTACTCAAAATGCATGCTCACTGTCCTTTACAGGAGCAAGAGCAGGGGACAACCAGCAGTATCTGCATTTTTCTAGGGATATTAATTTATGCCAAATCACAGAAACAATGACATAAGTATAACTGAAGTTAAGATATCTCAATTAACAAATGAATTAAATCATCATTATCATCATCATCATCATCGTCAACATGGTATTTATACAGCAATTTAATGTTTGCAAAGAGCTTACACACACTATTTCATTTGATCCTTAGACAATCTGATACAGTAAGGACTTTAAATGTCATCATCCCTATTTTCAAAATGAGAAAATTGAGGATAACAGAGGTGAAGTGACTTGCCTGCCAGTGGGAACAAAGTTAAGTGTCAGAGGACACAAATGAATATGTCTCTTAACTTGAACTTAAGTGCTCCTTCTAGTAACATGTATGGCTTCTCACTGCTATCCTTCATTTAAGCAGTTAGTTTACAGGTCATTGTTTTCTAATTTGAAGAAGGTTTTTAAAAAAATCAGTGAGAAACAAAAGTGTATCAGCTTTTCTCAACTTGGCAGAAAATATAACTTGAAGCAAATTTATAGCAAACTCAAAGGAAATTTTAAAATATTTTTGGTAATTCTATTAATATAATTGTATTCATGAAAATCATCTCAAGGGGGTGGAGCCAAGATGTTGTAGTAGAAAGACAGACCTGTAGAAGTTTCCCCCCATAGCCCATAAAATACCTGTAAAAAATGACTCTAAACAAATTCTAGAGCATCAGAAACCACAAAATGACAGTGAAAGAGATCTCCAGCCCAAGACAGCCTGGAAGACCAAAAGGAAAGTTCTATTGCACTGGGTACAGAGTGGAATGCAGACCAGCCTTGAACATGCAGCAGGGACAGCACCACAGCAGTACCACAGGGTGGAATCCACAGTGACAGCTGCAGTTTCCAGATTCCTTAACCCACAAAGGCCAAAGACAGCTTCAAATGTCAGTGAGAAAGCTCTTTCATTTGGGTGAGAAGGGAACATGATCAAAAAAGTCATAAAAAAAAAGTCTAGACATCATCTTTCATGAAATTACCAAGGAAAACTTCCCTGATATTTCAGAACCAGAGGGTAAAATAAATATTGAAAGGACTGAACGCTGGCCTCCTGAAAGAGATCCAAAAAGAGAAACTCCTAAGAATATTGTAGCCAAATTTCAGAGTTCCCAGGTCAAGGAGAAAATATTGCTATCAGCTAGAAAGAAACAATTCAAGTATAGTGGAAATACAATCAGGATAACACGAGATCTAGCAGCTTCTACATTAAGGGATCAAAAGACATGGAATATGATATTCCAAAAGACATGGAATATGATATTCCAGAAGTCCTTTGGTCTAAAGGGCTAAAACCAAGAATCACCTACCCAGCAAAATTGAGTATAATACTTCAGGGAATAAAAAGGTCATTCAATGAAATAGAGGACTTTCAAGCATTCTTGATGAAAAGACAGAATTGAATAGAAAATTTGACTTTCAAACACAAGAATCAAGACAAACCCAAAAAGGTAAACAGGAAAGAGAAGTCATAAGGGATTTACTGAAGTTGAACTGTTTACATTCTTTATATTTGGAACTCTTGAAACTTTTCTCAGTATTTAGGTAGTTGGAGGGATTATATACACACATACACACACACACACATATAGACGGAGAACACAAGGTGTGTTGATGGGAAGGGATGATATCTAAAAAAATAAAATTAAGGGATGAGAGAGGAATATACTGGGAGGAGAAAGGAAGAAATGAAATGGGGCAAATTATCTCTCATAAAAGAGGCAAGAAAAAGCTTTTTAAATAGAGGGGAGAAGGGGGAAAGTGAGAGGGAAAAAGTGAAGCTTACTCTCATCACACGTGGCTTAAGGAGGGAATAACACGTTCACTCAATTTGGTATGAAAAATCTATCTTACACTGCAGGAAAGTAGGGGAGAAGGGGATAAGTGGGGTGGGGGGGAATGATAGAAGGGAGAGCAAAATGGGAGGAGGAAGTAATTAGAGGTAAACACTTTTTGGGAGGGACAAGGTCAAAAGAGAGAATAGAATAAATGGGGGGGAGGATAGGATGGAGGGAAATATAGTTAGTCTTATACAACAAGATTATCATAGAAGTCTTTGGCAAAACTACGCATGTATAGCCTATACTGAATTGCTTGCCTTTCCAATAGGGACAGGTGGAGAGGGAGGAAGGGAGAGAAGTTGGAACTCAAAGTTTTAGGAATGTATGTTGAGAATTGTTTTTGCATACAACTGGGAAACAAGAAATACAGGTAATGGACTATAGAAATCTCTCTTACCCTACAAGGAAAAAGAGAAGATGGGGATAGGGGAAGAGAGGGGTGTGATAGAAGGGAGGGCAGACTGGGGGAAAGGGTAATCAGAATGCATGGAATTTTGGGGTGGGGGAGAGGAGAGTTGGGGAGAAAATTTGGAAATCAAAATTTTGTGGAAATGAATGTTGAAAAAATAAACATAAAACAATAACAAAAAAGAAAATCATTCAACTCTAACTATTTTATTCACTGACTGAATCATACAGTTAGAGCTGAAATCTAAGAATACAAATCTAACAACAGCATTTTACAAAAGGGAGACTGAGGACCAGAAAGATAAAGTGATTTGCCAATGGATATTTAGTTAGCAAGTACAAGAAGTTAAAATTTAAAGACAAGTCCTCTGACTCCAAATTCAGAGCTCTTTCCAGTACAATAAGGTCAGAATCAAAATGAGGCAAACAGCTGTTGACTTCATGTACTAGATTTACCTTGAAATGCCTATCAACTTTATTATCGTAATTCAGAAAAAATGCACATGTCTAAGAGCACTGGCATACTAAAGAAACTATCAATCACACATCTATACTCTCTTGGATTCATATTTAAAAGGTCCATTTTAATGACCTTTTGGTTCTAAGATAGGTAGTATTCTTTAACATTTAAGACATGTAATAGTATTTGAGAAGTATCTATTGTAGTAGAAGACATCCTGGTACTTTCAGAAACAGAACCCAAGAATGGTAAAAAGCATTCCTAAACTCCAGTGAATTTAATTTAAAGAGTAAAGTGATACATAAAATGTTAAATGTGTATGTATGTAGTATAAAAAATATAACTCACATTTCTGTTCTCTTGCACTTCCAAGGAAATATGAATATCGGTAGAACTTCTGGCCTAGAAGTAAACTCTCTAAAAAATAGATATACCATCACTTTTGAAAAAATATTTCATGGTGGCACAATGCAACTGTACCTGAAACTGATTTTTAATCAGGTAGTTCACAGAGCAGCAGCTACTCTGGTCTCAATTCCAAGACAGATGAGAGCAATAGTAACAGCAGCTGCACAAGAGTAGGGGAGCTGATCATAGTTCCAAGGACAGGAGTGCTAGCACTAGTGGCTACAAAGGAACAAGGCCCCTTCCTGGGTAAAGACCAGAGCAATGACAATATCTCTCTTTAGATCATTCAACCTTGGAATCACCAAGAACCTGCAGACCTCCAGAGTTAATACTAAAAATAGCAGCTTGAAAGGCCTAAGGCTTAGGACAGTGTCCCTTCCACCTCGGGAGCAGATTCTAACTTTAACGCAAAGTCAAAAGCCAAGAAATAGACTGGAAAATGAGCAAAAATTAAAAAATTAACCCGACCATAGAAACTTATTATGGTGACAGGGAAGATCAAATAAAAAATTAAAAGAAGACAAAATCAAAGAAGCTACGTATAAAGCCTCTAAGACAAAAGCAAAGTGCATACAAATCCAACAAGAACTACTAGAAGGGCTCAAAAAGGATTTAAAAATCAAATAAGAGGCAGAGAAAACACTGGGAAAAGAAATGAGGGTGTGGAAAAAATATCATGAAAAGAGAGTTAATAGCTTGGCAAAAGAAGTACCAAAAATACTGAGGAAAATAACATCTTAAAAAAATAGAAATGATCAAATGGTGAAAGTGGCACAAAAGTTGATTGAAGAGAACACCTTAAGCAGTAGAATGGGTCAAATGGAAAAAGAAGTACAAAATCTCACAGAAGTAAATAATTTTTTAAAGATTAAAATTGGACAAACAGAACCTAATGATTCCATGAGACATCAAGAAACAATAAAACAAAATCAAAGAATCAAAAATGAATTTGAAATATCTCATTGGAAAAACATCACACTTGAAAAATAGACTGAGCAAAGATAATTGAAGAATTATTAGATTACCTGAAAGCCAACATAAAAACTCTATATATCATATTTCAAGAAATTATCAAGGAAAATTGCCCTAATAGCTTAGACCCAGAGAATAAAATAAAAACTGAAAGAATCCAAAGAGAACCACCTCAAAGAGATCTCAGAATAAAAATTCCCAAGAATCCTAAAGTCAAATTCCAGAGCTGCCAGATAAAGGAGAAAATATTATAGGCAGACAGAAAGACACAATTCAAAAATTGTAGAGCTACATTCAGCATCATATACGATTTATCAACTTACACAATAAAGGAGGTAAGACCGTGGAATACTTTATTCCAGAAGACAAAAGGACCTAGAATTACACACAAGAATCACTTACATAAGAAAAACTGAGTAAATTTCTTCAGGGGGGGAAAAAAGGATATTTAATGAAATAGAAGACTTTTGGGCATTCCTCATGAAAAGATAAGAGGTGAATAGGAAATCTGACTTTCAAATACATAACGTGAGAAAAGAATAAAAAGGTAAATATGAAAGAGAGATCATAAAAAAATCACTAAGGTCAAAATTCCTGTACGGGAAGATGATATTTGAATTTTATTATTACTAGGGCAGTTAGACAAGTATAGATAGACAGAAAGTATGGGTGTGAAGTAACAATGATGGGAAGATTTAAAAAAAATAAAATTAATGGGTAACAAGAAGGATGCACTAGGAAAAGGGGGAATGAACAAGAAGAATGGGGGAAATTATCTCAGAGAAAAGAGGAGCAAAAGGAACAGTTTTTACAATGAAAGGGAAGATGGTAGGGTAGGCAGGCAATAATTAAGCCTTACTCTCATTGGAATTAGTTCAAAAGGGGAATAACATACACACTCAGTTGGGGTTAGAAATCTATCTTACCTCACAGGTAAATAGGAAGGGTAGGGGTAAAAGAAAAAGAAGGGAAGTGATAGAGGTAAAAGTAGATTAAAGGAGATAAGGGTCAAAAGCTAAATAGACTTTTGAGGAAGGACAGAGAAAAAGTGGAGAGAGGGAGAAAGGAGAAAGAGACAGAGACAGAGAGAGACAGAGACAGAGAGAGAGACAGAGAGAGAGAAGGATAAAGAAATAGGATAGAAGGAAATACACAGTATTCATAATTGTGAATATGAATGGGATAAAACAGATTAAAAACTCGTAAAACAAGCAGAGTGCAAAATGGATAAGAAACCAGAATCCAACATGTTGTTTATAAGAAACACACTTGAAACAGAGAGATACATACAAAGTATAGGTAAGAGGCGAGAGCAGAATCTATTATGCTTCAGGTGAAGTTAAAAAAAAGTAGGGGTAATAATCATGATCTCAAACAAAAATAGACTTAATTAAAGGAGATAAGCAAGGAAACTACATTTTGCTGAACAGGTGCCAGAGACACTAAATATTATCAATACTACACATATATGCACCAAATGACATAACATTCAGATTCTCAAAGGAAAAATCAAATGAATTACAGGAGGAAAGAGACAAGAAAACTGTATTAGTGGGGGACTTCAACTTTCCCCTCTCAGAATTAGATAAATCTAAACATAAAATAAACAAGAAAAGATGTAAAGAGATGAATAGAACTTTAGAAAAGTTAGATATGATAGATCTCTGTTGAAAATATAATGGAAATAGGAAAGAGTACTTAGACATTTTTCCCAGTGGTACAAGACACTTTCATAGCTGATCATTTATTGGGGTATAAAGACCTTATAACTAAAAACAGAAAAGCAGAAGCACTGAATGCATCCTTTCCTGACTATGATGGAATAAAAGTTCCATTCAAAGACAGCAGGTCAGTTATGAGGGACAGTAAGAACGTCAGAAACACAGAAAAGAAATGAAAATGTGAAGAAAAAAAGACAAAAATCTCACTTAGGCTTCTTAAATTCAATAGTATCTGTATCACACGAGTAACTCACAATAATTTTGTTGTTCAGTCAACCCCATTTGGAATTTCCTTGATGAAGATATTAGTGGTTTGTCATTTCCTTCTCCAGCAGAGAACAAAGAAAACTGAAGCCAACACAGTTAAGTGATTTGCCCAGGGTCACATAGCTAGTAAGTGTCTGAGGCTGGTTTTGAACTGAGAAAGATGAGTCTTCCAGGCCCAGCACTCTATCCACTGCACCAACTAGCTTCCCTAGCTCATAATAATACAAATAGCTAATTCACTGGTTTTTCTTTTTTTTTTTTAATTAAAATTTATTTAAGTTTTCAACATTTACTTCCACAAAATTTTGAGTTCGAAATTTTCTTCCCATCTCTCCCTTCTCCCTGAGCTGAGCATTCTAATTACCCCTACCACCAATCTGTCTTCCCTTCTAACGTCCCTCCTTTCCCTTATCCCCATCTTCTCTTTTGTCCTCTAGGGCAAGATAGATTTTTATACCACATTACCTGTACTTCTTATTTTCCAGTTGCATGCAAAAACAATTCTCAACATTTGTCCTGAAAACTTTGAGTTCCAACTTCTCTTCCTTCCTCCCTCCCCACTCATCCCCACTGAGAAGGCAAGGAATTCAATATAGGTTATATATGTGTAGTTTTGAAAATGATTTCCATAATAGTATGTTGTGTAGGACTAACTATATTTCCCTCCATCCTATCCTGCCCCCCCCATTACTTCTATTCTCTCTTTGGACCTTGTCCCTCCCCAAGAGGGTTGATTTCTAATTACTCCCTCCTCCTATTGCCCTCCCTTCCATCACCTTGCCCACCCTGCTTTTCCCCTTCTCCTCCATTTTCCTGTATTGTAAGATAGATTTTCATACCAAAATGAGTATGCATTTTATTCCTTCCTTGAGTCAAATGTGGTGAGAGTAAGCTTCACATTTTCCCTCTCTCCTCTCCTCTTTTTCCCTCCAGTGAAAAGTTTTTTCATGCCTCTTTTATGAGAGATAATTTGCCCCATTCCATTTTTCCCTTTCTGCTCCCAATATATTCCTCTCTCAACCCTTAATTTTATTTTTTGGCTATCATCCCTTCCTATTCAACTCACTGTGTGCTCTCTGTCTGTGTGTGTGTGTGTGTGTGTGTGTGTGTGTGTGTGTGTGTGTTTGTGTGTATAATCCCACCAACTACCCACAGATTAAAAACAGTTTCAAGAGTTACAAATATTGTCATTCCATGTAGGAATGTAAACAGTTCAACTTTAGTAAGTCCCTTATGACTTCTCTTTCCTGTTTACCTTTGCACGCTTGTCTAGATTCTTGTGTTTGAAAGTCACATTTTATTTTTAGTTCTGGTTTTTTCCTCAAGTTGAAAGTCATCTATTTCATTGAATGACAATTTTTTTCCCCAGAAGTATTTATACTCAGTTTTTCTGGGTAGGTGATTCTTGGTTTTAGTCCTAGTTCCTCTGACTTCTGGAATATCATATTCCAAGCCCTTCAATCCCTTAATGTAGAAGCAGCTAGATCTTGTGTTATCCTGGTCGTATATCCACAATACTCAAATTGTTTCTTTCTAACTGCTTGCAATTTTTTCTCCTTGACCTGGGAACTCTGAAATTTGCCTACAATATTCCCAGGAGTTTCTCTTTTTGTATGTCTTTCAGGAAGTGATCATTAGATTCTTTTAATATTTATTTTACCCTCGGGTTCTGGAAAATCAGGGAAGTTTGCCTTGATAATTTCATGAAAGATGAAGTCTAGCCTTTTTTTTGATCATGACTTTCAGGTAGTCCCATAACTTTTAAATTGTCTCTCCTGAACCTATTTTCCAGGCCAGTTATTTTTCCAACCTACAACCCTAATTCAGGAGCTTATCACTTATCTCCTGCACTATTGTAACTGCCAATTAATTGGTCTCCCTATGTCCCATCTATCCTTTTCTAATACATCCTCCACATATCTGCCAAATTATTTTTAAAACAGAGATCTGACCAAGTTATTACTCTATTCAAGAGGCTTCAGTGGTTCCTGTTGCTTCTAGGATAAAATTTAAAGTCTTTCACTGTCTAGTGCCAATTTATCTTTCCAGAATGATTTTCTATTATTTCCCTTCGGGGTGGAGCCAAGATGGCAGACTAGAAAGACGCACATACACTAGCTCTTACTAGTGCCCATAAAATACCAGTAAAGAAGAACTCTCAACAAATTCTAGAGCAGCAGAAGCCACAGAACAATGGAGTGGAGGAGATTTCTAGTCCAGAGTGACCCAAAAGACCAAGGGGAAAAGTCTGTCCTACCGGATCCGGAGCAGAGCTTAGCCCAGCCTTGGCCACCTGGCACTGAGAGGAACAGATTCAAGCAGGTTTCAGGGGCATAATCTCCAGCGGCAATGCAGATCCCTCAACCCACAGGTGTCAAAGGTCAGTGAGAGGGTTTTTATGGCTGGTTGAGAAGACAGCAGGGTATTCCCATAACTCAGGCCTCTTCAGGTGGCAGCAGTGGAGGCAGCAGTGGATGGGGCTCCCAAAGCAGGCAGGAGTCGATATCCACTGTAGAAGGTCTCAGCATAAGGCCCTTGAGGAATATGAGAACTGTGTGCACACCTGGGCAGCTGATCTTAATCTCATACTGAATAGCAGCCCTGCCCCCACTTAAAGCCCCTCAGGGTTTGGAGCAGCTCATCTGAATCTCAGCCCCCGTGCTGGCTTGGTGGAACTGGGGACGAGATAGTTGTGGAGAGAATCACAAATCAAGTAACTGGCTAGGAAAATGCCCCAAAAAGGGAAAAAAAACAAGATCATGGAAGGTTACTTTCTTGGAGAACAGGTATCTCCCCACCATCCTTTTGGATGAGGAAGAACAAGGTATACTGTCAGAAGCAGTCAAGGCCTCTGCCTCCAGGGCCTCCAAAGGGAACTTAAATTGGGCTCAGGCAATAGAACAGCTCAAAAACCAAGTTAGCAACTTACTAAAGGAGAACCAAAAAAAAATGCTCAGGAAAATAACAGCTTTAAAAAAAGGCTAACTCAATTGGAGAAAGCAATCCAAAAAGCCAATGAGGAGAAGGAGGTTTTAAAAAGCAGAATTAGCCAAATGGAGAAGGTTCAAAAGCTCACTGAATAAAATAATTCGTTGAAAGAGAGAACTGAGTTCAAGGAAATGAATGACTATAAGTTAAACCAAGTAGTTAGTAAACAAAATCAAAAGTTTCAAAAAATAGAAGATAATATAAAACATCTCACTGGAAAAACAACTGACCTGGAAAATAGATCCAGGAGAAACAATTTCAAAATTATGGGACTACCTGAAAGCCACGATCAAAAAAAGAGCCTAGACATTATCTTCCATGAAATTATCAAGGAAAACTGCCCTGATACTCTAGAACCAGAGGGCAAAATAAATATTGAAAGAATCCACTGATGACCTCCCGAAAGAGACCCAAACAAAGAAACCCCTAGAAATATTGTGGCCAAATTCCAGAGTTCCCAGATCAAGAAGAAAATACTGCAAGCAGCTAGAAAGAAACAATTTGAGTACTGTGGAAATACAGTCAGGATAACACAGGATCTGGCAACTTCAACATTAAGGGATCAAAGGGCTTAGAATGGGATATTTCAGAGGTCAAAGGCACTGGGATTGAAAGCAAGAATCACCCAGCCAGCAAATCTGAGTATAATACTTCAAGGAAATAAATTCAATGATATAGAGGACTTTCAATTATTCATACTGAGGAAAATACCAGATCTGTATAGAAAATTTGACTTCCCAAGACAAGAATGAAGAGAAGCATGAAAAAGTAAACAGGAAAGAAAAATCATAAAAGACTCTCTAAAGCTGAACTGTTTACATTACTACATTGAAAGAAAATATAACTCTTGGATCTTTTCTCAGTATTTGGGTAGATATAGAGATTGTACATACACAAACACACACACATACATACATATAGATAGAGAGTACAGGGTGTGTTGAATCAGAAGAGATGATATTCACACAAATAAAATGAAATAAAAATTAAGGGGTGAGGGAGGAAAATATCAGGAAGAGAAAGAGAGAAACGGAATGTGGCAGGCTATAACTCATAAAAGAGATAAGAAAAATTTCCTTCAATAGAGAAGAAAAGGGAGAAGGGGAGAGTGGAAAAATGAAGCTATTCTCTCCACATGTGGCTGAAGGAGGGAATAACATGCTCACTAAATTTGATATGAAAATTTATAGGGGGCGGAGCCAAGATGGCGGAGTAGAAAGACTCACCTATGCTAGGTCCGAACCCATAGCCCACAGATTTCCTGTAAAAATAACTCCTGACAAATTCTGGAACAGTGGAAGCCGCGCAGCAACACAGTGAAGGAGATTTCTGCTGCAGACAGCCCTGAAAAACCGACCGCAAAAGTACCCCAGACGGGAGCGGAGTCCTGCCCGGGCCGAGCTCTCCCCTCCCCCGCCCTGGCCACGCGGCACTGAGAGGAGCGAGCAGAGCCCAGCAGGCATCAGGGACCTGAATCTCTGGGCGGCCGCGAAGGTCCCTCCACCCACAGACACACAGGTCAGTGAGAGAGACGGGCTGAGAGGGGAGCGGGGGATCTCCGGGACTCGGACACCCTGGGAAGCGGCCGCTGCGGCAGAGGCTGAGGCAGCTCGGCCAGAGGCAGAGGCAGCTCACCCAGAGACTCCCAGAGCAGGCTGGAGCTCCACCCCAGCTCCACTACAAAGCATCTCTGTATAAACCCCCTGAGGGAACTGAGCCTGAGAGGCGGCCCTGCCCCAACCTGAGAACCAGCAGATAAG